>WSYH01006279.1:0-39144 GCA_036426205.1 Ascaphus truei
GTGTGTGTGTGTGTGTGTGTGTGTGTGACACTGTGTGTGTGTGTGTTGTGTGTGTGTGTGTGTCGTCACTCCGCCTCAGGCCAATCAGAGGTGCGTGGGCGGGCGGCCAAAGGGACCAATGAGATTTCCCCTAGGGACACAGGAAGATGAAGACAGGCATACAGTGCTTTCATTTTTATTATATAGGATAATAAACCTGAAAAAATAAAAAGTATGCATTTATTCTACATGTATTCCAGTACATATGTGTCTTCTATACCAGTACATACAGTACAGTATGTGTCTTGTATTTTTTTTTAATACTCTTGTGATGTACAGTACTGTGCATGCCTACAGTATACAGTATACAGTACAGTATGGCTAGACAATAGTGTACATTCTAGAAACACTGTATTTTGTTACAGTATCAAAGTAGACAATGGAACAATTTAAAACAAATCAACATTTTCTTTTATTGTTTGAGTAAGTACAAAACATTTATTTACAAATACTGTACAATGTAAAAACCTTTTTAAGTACACAGCAATTCAAAACATCAACAGGTGTATGGTTTACTGCTAGTGAAAACATTTATGTACAGAAAGTAAAAACATTTACAGTAGTTTTGTGTAGAGCGGTCAGTCAGGCCTGCACAACTCCAGTCCTCGAGGGCCACAAACTGGCCCGGTTTTCAGGATAGCCTTTGAAAATCGGGCCTGTTTGTTGCCCTCGGGACTGGAATTTTGCGGGTCTTGTGTACAGTAAATAAAAACATTCATTTATTAATACAAGTTAAAACACACAACATCTCCTATATTTAAGTACAGCAGGTCAAAACATGTACAGTACAGCACAACAGTATGGTCTTACCTGTAATTAAAAAAAATCTTTATTCATAAAATATACAAAACGCAACATCTCCTTTATTAAAGTACAGTACAGCAAGTCAAAACATTTACAGTAGTATGTTGTGCAGAGCGGTCAGTCAGGCCTGCACAACTCCAGTCCTCGAGGGCCGCAAACTGGCCCGGTTTTCAGGATAACGTTTAAAAACCGGGCCTGTTTGTTGCCCTCAGGGACTGGAATTGTGCGGGTCTTGTGTACAGTAAATAAAAACATTCATTTATTAATAGAAGTAAAAACACACAACATCTCCTTTATTTAAGTACAGCAGGTCAAAACATGTACAGTACAGCACAACAGTATGGTCGTACCTGTAATTAAAAAATTTCTTTATTCATAAAATACTGCTGCGGCCAAGTTTATTCGAGCATTTGCCCGTTCTTGGCCGCAGCAGTAGCCTGGCGCGCGCCCGAGAGTGACGGGCGCGCGCCGAAGCAGCGGAAGAGCGCCCTCCGATCGGGGCGCTCTCCCTACTGCTGCCGGGTCCGCCGGGTCCCCCGGAACCCCCTGCCGCCGTCCCGCGATCGCGGGACACCAGGGCTCCCTCGGGGAGCCCTGGACGCGCGTGCAGGGGGCGCAGGCTCCCGAAGACGCGTGACCGCGCGTCTATGACGCGCGGCACGCCGAGGGGCGGCCACTAGCAAGCCGGGAAATCTCCCGGCTTGCGGTACCGGCCACACTTTAATAAAGTGTGTCGGTAGTGTATACAAAACGCAACATCTCCTTTATTAAAGTACAGTACAGCAAGTCAAAACATTTACAGTAGTATGTTGTACAGAGCGGTCAGTCAGGCTTGCACAACTCCAGTCCTCGAGGGCCGCAAACTGGCCCGGTTTTCAGGATAACCTTTGAAAACCGGGCCTGTTTGCGCATGGAACAAAAAATTTACAAAAAATTTACAACAGTTGAACACTCACGCAAATGCGTACCCCACCAGATTGTCCTTCCATGGCCGATGCCTTGTATGGCACAAAATGCCATTAATGCAGCTCGAACGCCTTTCATTGAAAGATCTGTAATTGAAAAAAAGCGCCGCAATTCCTCCAGAATGGTCTTTCTTAAATTGTCATATTAATAGAACAATATATTGTGTAGATCTACTGTATCTAATTTTATAGTTATTTCGGTATATTTATAAAACAACAGTATGTATATTTTTTATATTGCTGCATATTAATAGAACAATATATTGAGTAGATCTACTGTATCTAATTTTATAGTTATTTCGGTATATTTATAGAACAACAGTATGTTTATTTTTTATATTGCTGCATATTAATAGAACAATATCTCATTGTATACTATTTTTACACCAAATGATGTGCTGTGCTTGTGGCCTACTGCACTGTAACTTACCGGATTGTTGTTTTTCTGTATATTGTAGGGAGACAATTCATCTGGTCGACAAAATAAGTGAGGAGAATGATGAGAAGAGTGCATTAAGGGTCAAATACACTCTGCAGGAAAATCACAATCTCACTGTATCCGAGACCAGCATAAAGAAGATGAGACGCAGAATTGGATGGAAAGATGGACGTGTGAAGTTAGTACTGGATAGTACAGGAGGTAAAAGTGTTGTTTAAGAAACTGAACTGTACCTCTAAAATTATTTATACCTTGTCATTACAGAGTGTACCCCATGATAAGGGACGTTAACAAAATCAAGAGAGTGGTCCAGGCCCAGGCATGGATCGACACTGGAGACACTTTCCAGGATTGCATCTTCACTGACGAGTCTACTGTTTTGCTGGAGAGATTTGCCACCTTTGCCTTCCACAAAAAATGTCGCATATTTAGGAAGCCGCGTCCAAAACACCCAGTGAAGATGCATGTGTGGGGTGCCATCTCTAGCCATCTCTAGGCGTGGACCAGGATGCATTGTCATCTTTGAAGGTAAAATATAAAAAATATAATTTTGCCTTATGCACTGTACTGTACTAGTGTGCAGTTTTTTGAGCACTTTTCTTTTCTTGTTATAGGAATCATGAATAAAACTTTCTTCCAAGACAAAATTGTGCCTGAGATTGTGGAATACATCACACGCGAGTTCCCGGATGGTCACCATTTCTACCAGGACAATGATCCGAAGCACATCGCGTCAACACCGCATATCCTTGAGCGCGGTATCAACTGGGTGAAGATGCCAGCGGAGTAAGTGCGGTAACCGTGTCTAATTTTTTACCCCTTTATTTTTACTGTGTACTGTATATCTTAAACTAATTATCCTTTTATTCCAATCACAGATCGCCAGACCGATCAAAATGGTCTGGCATCAGCTGAAGGACCATATCCGAAAAGTCGTGAAACCCTCCAAAAGGATGAGTTGGCGAAAGGCATACTGAGTTTTTGGAAGGATGTACTCACCGTGGAACGATGCAATAAATATATTGACCATATTGCGACTGTGTTGCCCATTGTGATCGCGCGTAATGGGCAAGCATCAGGAAGGTAGTGTGGTATACTGAAGTACTGTACTGTAGTATTGTAAGTACAGTATGATACAGGTAAGTATGGCACAGATTTTTACTTTCCTATTAGTCAGAGTATACAGTAGTTCCAGTATAGACTAGTTTGACAGTACTACGGTAAACGCATACTGTAGTCCAATATGGAGTAGCTATACAGTACACAATGCCATAATATAGTATGTACCTACAGTACATTAACTGCTCAATTTATTTATTTCCAGAGAGAGCAGCACCAGCCATCTGGTTACAAAGTATTTAACAGCAGTCAGACTATACAGTAGTTCATGTATGGACTTATTTGACAGTGCTAACAGCGTACTGTAGTCCAATATGGAGTAGCAACAGTATACAGTACACAATGCCATAATACAGTACAGTATGCACCTAACTGCTCTATTTATTTATTTCTAGAGAGAGCTGCACCAGCCATCTGGTTCCAAACTATTTAACATTAGTCACAGTATACAGTACTATAGTTCCAGTATAGACTAGTCTAGCAGTACTACACAGCACACAATGCCAAAATACAGTATGGACATAACTGCACTAATTTTTTGTTTTCTTGTCTTTTCAGGAAAAAAAGGATGGACTGGGAGAGAGGGGGGGTGTCGTGTACAGTCTGGAAACTGTTTGTACAGTTAAGTGTACAGTATGTAAACTGCAGTAATGATGTACACAAAACCTCTCCTCTCTCAATGAACTACTGTACTGTTCACAGAATTAGGAAGAACATAAAGACAGAAAAAATTATATTACTATATATATATATTATATATTATTAATTAATATTATTATCAATGTGCATTATTCATGTTTATCCACCGGCCCTCAATTTCTATCTGACAGAAGAACTTAATAAAGACTGCATTATGTATTATTCATGATTATTTTTATATTTGTTTTTTCGGTTCCTGATGAAATAAAATAAATATTTATTTACATTCTTGATAATAATAATCATTGACAACAACCCCCCCCCCCCACACACACCTACAGTACACCAAAGAAAAAGAATGAATGACAAAACAACATGATTCAATTAATGGTTTTTTTAACTCTCAATTCTCACAATGCTGTGCAAATCAGTTTTACATATCAAATTCGAGAAGGGATTTTTCCAAAGCGTTACCGTAAACAAAGCCTCAAAGGGTTGGAGAGGGGCGGGGGGCTTTGGGTGAGTCATGCACAGTAATCAGCTAGCTCCCATCTCAAAGAGGATTACACACAGGCGCAGTGAGGTGGCACTCGGCTAGGGACGGATTTAGAACACAATGATAAGCATCAGAAAATGAATGACTCTGTGGAGGTGTCTGTCGATAAGAGTTTCAAATCCTTGAGCGAGCCTTGTGCATGTGCGTAGGGGAGGGGGTACAGGGTACAGCTGCATGAAGGATTAGCTGTGCAGCAGTTCAAAGAAATAACATAATTTCAAAAAGGCAGGTCGTCTTAATAATTTGATCCCTACACCCCCAAATACAGTACATATACAGTACATAAAAAGCATACAAATCAACCATGTGCAGTCAAACGCACAGTGTCGCAGTCCAAAGCTACAGTACAGATTGAATATCGTAATAAATATCAAGATGGTTTTTGCAGACTTGTGGAGAAAATAAAAATAAAAAATGAGCAGTAATCATCTGCTGTCAAACAGGAATGTGATTGAAACCAGAAAGACACATGTTCAAAGGAATGGTGTGGGAGAGATGTACTGCACTGAAGATAAGAAGTTGAAATACCCTTCAGTGCAGTAAATTATCCTGTGTGTGTGCGGGGGCGAGCGAGGGGAGAGCGCTATATATGCCGAAATGTGACACTGTTACAGTACTGTACACGCCTATGCGTTTCAACAATTTTCAAATGAGACATACAGCACTGCAAATGCATGTATACAGTAAATATGAAAATTTACAATTACTGCGCGTGCACACGCAGACTGTGTACTGACGTAGGTTGAACTGCTAAGGTATTAGACTTCCAAGACAACAGCTCGCGAATGCCCCCCTAAGTTTTTAGACGGTATTGCAGTATTGCAGACAGCGATAATAAAAGGCTAATATCACGAGCGCTAAAATAACGCAATTCACTCCGGACAAAAAAAAACGCATCTGCCCGAGATTAGCAGAGCGCCGCGGATCCAGCCGCATTAGGATAAAGGCGGCCGCCACTGTAGCGGGGAAACATAGTTTGCTTGGAGTTCCTGCCCCTGTATGTCGGAAGCAGGAGCAGGATGGTGGCATGGATGTGACCTTCACCCTTCCATCACCAAGCGCACCCCCTCTGTCTGAAGAATATGTGTACATGTATGCTATTGACGAGGATGACATGACAACCCAGTCAAGGCCACGCCAGGAGATGACAACACAGATAAGGCAACCAAGACAGGAGGAAAGCATCCTCCCAGACCACCTACCCTCACCCACTGCCACAAGAACACCCGCTCCCAGAATCACACCCACACACGCTTGCATTGAAACGGTGCCCGACATCAGCTTGCGCGACCTGCCCCAGCAAGTCAAGGAGAAATATAGGTTTGCAAGTGCTGGTATAGCCCAGAGATAAGCCATGTACATCTTCAAACACCACGTAAGTTTCGAGGTGTACTGCGGGTGGACCCACAAAGTGAATTACGAAGGTGTTGCATCAAAAAGGCTCATCCTGAAAATTTAAGGAGAACTATTGTGGAGGAATTACGGTGCTATTTTACAATTACCAATCATTTAATGAGAATCGTGAGAGACTCCATAAATGGCATTTTGATGCACACAAGGGCTCGTCCCTGGAAGGACTGGTGGGGATCAAATTCACTGCGTGATTGTTCGTCTGTTTAAAAGTTATAAAAAAATGTTTTACTTACTGTACTCCAAATAAATAAAAAAATGTTAATTATTTTAAATTGTTTCATTGTGTCCACTTTTATAAAAAAAATACAGTGTTCCTAAAACATTTCTAAACACTTTCGAAAGGCTACAAGAATTTGCATGAATGGCTCGGGGGGGACTGCTACTATCGAAGTGTGTGCAGGATTAGTTAGTAAACACAAGAATTTTCATGAATGGCTCGGGGGGCATGTGTGGTGTCTCTTGTTCACATACACGCATGCGCATAAATGTGATGACATGCATATGCGTTTCAACAAGGTTGCATGAGACATACTGTACTGTATATTGTAGGCTTGCGCATTAAATCAAAACAGTATTAAAACAATACAGTACATATACAATACATATACTGTAGAATAAATACATACTCTATAGAATAAAAGATTATACATTTTTATTTTTGGGGTTTCTTATACAGTACAATATATACTATAAAAAAATATTGAATATGAAAATAGCAGCATAGTGTTTAAGGTTTTCTATAAAGCTCACAGTTATTCTATCCTAATCAATAAAAATGGCACTGTCACTAAATTGTTGCCTATAGTACTTGAATTTTTAAATCAGATTCATCAATGCTCGAGCAACGTTACAAAAAGCGATATTATCCATCGAAATCCCTAAATTTGCCGTTCTCCGCTTGATGACAAAGTTTCTTTTCTGAGGAAAAATAAAATTATTACTGGTACCGTACTATATGTTATATTTTTCAGTTATTGCTGCTGATTTGTGAATACAAAACTAACTAAAAAAAAACTCTCTACCAGCGCTTGATCCAAGTGATAGACTAATTGGTGTGATAACAACAATTGAGTGATTACAATGTGATTACATATGCAGCCAAGGGGGCAATAAACAATGGATTGTTCAAATCCAATAGCATACAGATACAAATACAAAAAATGTCCCCGGCGCAAAGTGTGGTGATGATAATTACAGTACCATATCGAAAGACAGGCCTTCATCTCCTGAGGAAGTGACGTAGCGTCACGAAACGCGTAGAGAGGAGGAGCCTAGTACAGTGCACGTTGTAAGCTGTCACCTGCGTTGCATCTCGTGGTGTGGGGAGAACTTCGGGCGCTGCGCCGCTGACGTCATCGGTTGGCGCGCGACGTCGTGAACAACACACCATCGAGTGGACACAGGCTGCGGACGGCATTCTTGAGCGGCATGTTTGCCCTCGCAAAATGTGAGTGTAACATCGCTGCTTTTTAACATTGTTAAATAAAATTTGCGGAGTACACTAGGCTGTCTTTCAATTTTCTCCAACCACGGTTGTTGCGGTGTATGCTGCTACTGGGACGACGCAGACCGAGTTGAAGAGAGCCACCTTAGGAACCACGAGGGGCCCGTGGAGACCAGGGTGGAGGAAGAGAACAAAAGAACAGATTCTCTCCCCCGAATGAACAAGAAAATATCCTGTAAGTAGGGATTTTCCTCTTCAGGTTGGGGCAATTGAGTCTGTATACTGCGCAATGGTGTGTTTTCTTTATCTGTTATTGCAGACAACATAAGGGAACACGCCTAGAGGAAAATCTACCTCACATTGTTGATGAATCATTCTACCACCATTGCTGCTGATTGATTGTTCTATTGTTCAAAATTTATACCATAATGTTTTATTTCCAAAAAAATAAAACAAAGTTGAATATTTTTTCATGCAACCTTTTATAAAATTGTCAGTGTTTTCTAAAACATACACTGCCGACACGTTTAAATCGAGCAGGGCTAGTTCCGCAAGCCGGGGGATGCCCCGGCTTGCTAGCCCCACTCCCTCGGCGTGCCGCGCATCACCGATGCGCGGTCACGCGTCATCGGGTGTCAGCGCCCCCTGCACGCGCGTCCAGGGCTCCCCCAGGGAGCCCTGGTGTCCCGCGATCGCGGGACGGCGGCAGGGGGTTCCGGGGGACCCGGCGGACCCGGCAGCGGTAGGGAGAGCGCCCCGATCGGAGGGCGCTCTTCCGCTGCTTCGGCGCGTGCCCGGCACCCTCCGGCGCGCGCCAGGTTACTGCTGCGGCAGAGAACGGGCAAATGCTCGAATAAACTCTGCCGCAGCAGTACAGTAAGTACTGTATAACATTTCACATACTGTAATGGTTGGTTAAAATTAGTCAGTCCCCTAAAGAAGTTCCCATAGTCAGTCCTCACAGTCCCTTCAGTCAGTTCTTCCAATAATTTTCTCAGGGGGCGTATCTTGTTAACATACATGCATGCGCCTAAATGTGATGACACGCATATTCGTTTCAACAAGGTTTCAATGAGACATACAGTACGCGCATGCGCCTAGCTATCCACCAATTGTTCAGTATCTACTGTAGAAGCTGCTCAGCCAATGATATTGCTGGACTACATGTTCTTGAATTGTGACTAAAATAATAGAACTAAATAACCATAAGCAAAGCGATTGATTACAGGAGAACGGACTGATCTGCAGTAACTAATCACTTGACTGTGTGCATAATGTATTGATATTTTAAAAAAAGAATAAAATATGGCAGCTGTACTGTACCCTCACCATAGACTTTGCCAATCGGTTGGCGCCGAGCCACTGCCACCAATCCTGTATTCTTGATTATACACTAAGTTGACAGGTGACAGCGGGCCTGTTACACCTGTAGTTGAGAGCTGATGAAGCTGGAAATCTTTTTGGTACATGCAAGCTTGCTGGTATCTGTACGTGAAATCTTGCTCAGACTGCAGGCATCCAGGTGGGGACAGATAGCAAGGGTTGCCGGTCACCAGGTTTTCACTGACGGTCGGACTGTTACTGTAAACCATATTATCATCTGCTTCATTAATAGCGGACCATATTTAATAAGTGTACATTATGTCGGGCTTTTTGCACACGTACTGTGGTGTACTCATTGCAGGACAGGAGAAATCCAGTACAGTTATGTAAAAAAAAGACACTGTGTATTGAGTTTCTATTATGAAACGCCTAAATTGATACAGTATTGTAACTTCTTCAGTTCCAAGATTAATTCACAATGGACCACAGTGGTTTTTTTAAAACAACTCCAAGTAGATACATTACTGTAGCACATTACAATGAAATACAATTCATGAATATCTGTCACCTGGCAGATACGTGAAGAATTACACCCAATTAAATCCGAACCATTATAATTGAACAGATCAGCTGGGTGCTCGGAGGCGATACTGCGGCATGAATTCGGCATGAATGCGGCATGAATGCATTGAAGTGTGTGGAATTTAGAAAATGCAACTGCTACGCCCCCGAGAAGTTTTAAAATAAAAGCTTCCGCAGCAGTAATCATGAATAATAAAAATTTACAATCTTTATCTTCTTTGTACTGTACTGTAGTTCTTCTGTCTGTTGTAAGTTAAGGGCCGGTAGCACCTATCATCACTTCAACATCATTTGACACACAAAGCCTTCCTTGCATACATACCAACGTGAATAGAAATGCTTATCCACACCCCTCCCCCTCACACACACAGAGCCATTCTTAAAAAACTTTTGAGGCTTTGCTGAGCTGTGTTGTCTCCCCCCTTCTCACACAAGCATGTGCATGCGCAATAACAGTCATTCCTTTTTTGGGGGGATGAGTTTAACTGCTGGCCATAAGATTTCCCTGAACCACTAATCCCGCACACATTGCGACTGCAGCACCTACTGCAGCCCACCCCCAACCACGTCACACACAAAGTCAAACTTTACCCAAGCAATTCACCTGTGATAAGCCCTTCATGGAGAATACCCCACACATTCAAAGTGAATTTCAACTTCAAAATAAAATAAACCTTTTTTAAGGACTGATTTAAATAAACCATAATCTGAATCATGTTTTTGATAAGTTAACAATTTTTGCCATTCTTTCTTTATCTTTGGGTGGTGGGGGTGTTTCAATGTATCTCGTGAATTTAAAGGGATCTTTATAATTTTATCACTAAACATGGAAAAATGAAAAATGCAAATAATCATGAATAATACAGTCTTTATCTTCTTCGTCATGGCCGCATTGCATTCTGTAGTTCATTGAGAGAGGGGTGGTTTGTGTAAATTATGACTGTTGCAACACAATACACACAGTTCACTAATTTTACACACCCTCCCCCCACCCGTCCTTTTTTAGTGCAGCTCTGTCTGAAAAAAAAAGAAAAAAGGAGTTAAGTGCATTTAATTGTATTGCGTACAGTATCACTACTGCATATTGGACTATGCAGTTATTACTGTCAAACTATACAGTAAACTGGAACTCTAAACTACATTATAATTACTGTATAACTACTTTATAACAAGATTTTTAGTGCAGCAGCTTTGAAAAGAAAACAAAAAATAAGAGCAGTAAAGTGCATATAAAACAATCTGTGCCATACTTACCTGTATCATACTTGGTGTACCTGTACTTACCATACTACAGTACTGTACTGTATTTTACTACTTTCCTGATGCCTGCCCATTACGCTTTATCACAATGGGAAACATGGTCACAATATGATCTATATATTTATTACATCTTTCTACAGTGAGTATGCTGTTCCAAAAACTCATTATGCCATTCGCCAAAAAATCCTTTTTTGACGGTTTCACCACTTTTCTGATACGATCCTTGAGCTGATGCCATACTTTTTCTAGGATTGAAATCTGGCGATCTGAAATTGGAGGGGGGAAAGACGAAGAATTAGTTAAAGAGATACACAGTAAACAGTGTCAAAAAATGAGAAATGGTTACTGTACTTACTTCGCTAGCGTCTAAACCCAGTTGATACCGCTGGCAAGCATATGCGGAGGAGGTGCGGTGTGTTTCGGATCATTGTCCAGGTAGAACCGGTGACCATTTGGGAATTCACGTGTAATGTATTTCACAATCTCAGGCACTTTTTCCTCTTGGAAAAATGCTTTATTCATGATTCCTATAACAAGAAAAGAAAAGTGCTCCAAATACTGCACACTTGTACAGTACAGTGCATAAGGCAACAGCATGTGACTTTGTGCATTATTTTTTCGTCAAAGATGATGATGCATCCTTTTCCATGTCTAGAGATTGAACCCCCCACATGCAGCTTCACTGGGTGTTTTGGACGCGGCTTCATAGATAAGCGTCCTTTTTTGTGGAATGCAAAAGGTTCAAATCTCTCAAGCGATACAGTTGATTCGTCAGTAAAAATGCAATCCTGAAAAGTCTCGTCACTTTCGATCCATGCCTGTGCCTCGTCCACTCTTTTGATCTTGTTGGCGTCCCTTATCATAGGATACGCTCTGTAATGACAAGTAATAATTTTAGAGGTACTGTACATTTACTTAAACCACACGTTTACCTACTGTAATGTCCAGTACTAACCTTACACATCCATATTTCCATCCCAATCTTTTTCTCATCACTTTGATGCTGCTCTGAGATGTGGTTATATTGTGATTTTGCTCTAGAGCGTACTTTACCCTTGTGGCACACCTCTCCTCATTCTCTTCACTTATTTGGTCAATATGAGGCGTTGTCCCCCCTACAGTGTAAAGGAAAAACAACAATTAGTTACTGTAGGCAACAAGTACATACAGGATTACTGGCAGCTATATTCATCTGTGATGCTCCATCATTTATGCTCAGGCCCACACTATGGCTAAATATACAGCTATATATATTATAATATCGTTTTAGAAATATACAGCTATATAAATTATAATATATAATATATAATATAGTTATATAAATATTCAGCTACAGCTTTATCCTAATGCGGCCGTAGCGGCGCAACTCTGATAACCGCGGGCAGATGCCGTATATTTGTTTTTATTCCGGAATATGTTCCAGTATTTTAGCATATTCTTAGCGCTGTCTGCAATACTGCAATACCGTCTAAAAACTCATGTGGGTGATCGTGAGCTGTTGTCTTCAAAGTCTAATACTGTAGCAGTTCAACCTACGTCAGTACACAGTCTGCGTGTGCGCGCACAGTAATTGTAAATTTGCATATTTATCCATGCATGTATGTCTCATTTGAACATTGTTAAAATGCATAGGCGTGTACTGTAACAGTATCACATTTTGGCGTATATAGCGCTCTTCCCTCGCTCGCCCCCACACACAAACACAGGATAATGTACTTATCTACAGTACACCTCTCCCACGCCATTCCTTTGAATGGATGGCTTTCTGGTTTCAATCACATTCCTGTCATCACATTCCTGCGTGTATAACGTTCAGTTTTGATTTACTGTATTCTTCTGTGTTGATTATTAATGCTCATTGGGGGATAAAAAGTTCAAGAGTGACCAAAAAAAAAAATATTTTAATTTTCCTATTGTTGGCTTTGAGTCACCTCTCTGTGCCTGCATGTAATCCTCTTTGGGAAGGGAGCTGTAGTTGATTATTACTGCGCATGCGTGAATTGCTTGCGAAGTTCAAGAGTGACCCAAAAAAAATATTTTTTTTTCTCGTCATTTTTATAATTATTTTATCAACATGAATGAACATGTTTCTGCTTCAACCATCTTGACATTACGATATTAAATCTGTGCTGTAGCTTTTGACTGCAACACTGTGCGTTTGACTGCACATGATTGATTTGTGTGATTTTTATGTATTTGTATGTATTTTTTTATGTATTTGGGGGTGTGGGGATCAAATTATTATGATGATCTGTTGAAAATATGATGATCTGTTGAAAATATGTCATGTCTTTGAACTACAGTACAGCTAATCCTTCATGCAGCGGTACCCCCCTCCCCCACGCACACACACACACACACACACACACAAGGCTCACTCAAGGATTTGAACCTCTTATCGACACCTCTACAAAACCATTCATTAATTTTCCTATTGCTGGCTTTGAGTCACCTCTCTGTATTCCTCTTTGGTAAGGGAGCTAGCTGATGATTACTGCGCATGACTCACCCATCCACCCCCCCAACCCTTTGAGGCTTTGTTTACGGTAACGCTTGTGATAATCCCTTCTCAAATTTGATATGTAAATCTGATTTGCACAGCACTGTGAAATTGAGAGTTAAAAAAACATAATCTAATTCATGTTTTTGATTTAGTAAGTTACCAATTTTTGTCATTCTTTCTTTTTCTTTGGTGTAGGGGGGGGGTAAATGATTATGATTATCATGAATGTAAAGAAATATTTATTTTATTTTATCAGGAACAAAAAATACAAATATACAAATAATCATGAGTAATACAAAATGCAGTCTTTATTCAGTTCTTCTGTCAGTTGAAAATTGAGGGCCGGTGGATAATCATTAATAAAGCACATTGATAATAATATTAATTAATAATATATAATAATATATATAATAATATAACATTTTCCGTCTTTATCTTCTTCCTCATTCTGTGTAGTTCATTGAGAGAGGGGAGGTTTTGTGTAAATCATGACTGCACTTTAGATACACTTTACTGTACACACAGTTCACACAATGTACACATGTTAACCCCCCCTTTCCATCCTTTTTTTCTCTGAAAAGACAAGAAAAATTTATTGGAGCTAGGTGCATATTATGGCATTGTGTACTGTATAGCTACTCCATATTGGACAACAGTATGCAGTTAGTACTGTCAAACTAGTATATACTGGAACTACTGAATACTGTAACTACTGTTAAATACTTTGTAACCAGATGGCTGGTGCTGCTTTCTCAGGAAAGAAAAAAATTGTGCAGTTAGGTGCATATTATGGCATTGTGTACTGTATAGCTACTCCATATTGGACTACAGTATGCAGTTAGTACTGTCAAACTAGTTTATACTGGAACTACTGTATACTGTAACTACTGTTAAAGACTTTGTAACCAGATGGCTAGTGCTGCTCTCTCAGGAAAGAAAAAATCTGTGCCATACTTACCTGTATCATACAGTACTGTACTTGGTGCCTGTACTTACCATACTACAGTACAGTAATATACCATACTACCTTCCTGATGCTTGCCCATTATGCTCGATCACAATGGGCAACACAGTCGCAATATGGTCAATATATTTATTGCATCGTTCCACGGTGAGTACATCATTCCAAAAACTCATTATGCCTTGCGCCAACTCATCCTTTTTGGAGGGTTTCACGACTTTTCGGATATGATCCTTCAGCTGATGCCAGACCATTTCGATAGGATTGAAGTCTGGCGATCTGTCATTGGAGGGGGAAAAAAAGGACAATTAGTTAAAGAGATACACAGTAAAAACAGTGGGAAAAAATGAGACACGGTTACCACACTTACTCCGCTGGCGTCTTCACCCAGTTGATACCACGCTCAAGAATATGCGATATTGACGCGGTGTGCTTCGGATCGTTGTCCTGGTAGAAATGGTGACCATCTGGGAACTCACGTGTGATGTATTCCACAATCTCAGGCACAATTTGCTCTTGGAAAAAAGCTTTATTCAGGATTCCTATAACAAGAAAAGAAAAGTGCTCAAAAACTGCACACTAGTACAGTACAGATGCATAAGGCAAAAGCGTGTGACTTATTTTACCTTCAAAGATGGTGTGACTTATTTTACCTTCAAAGATGACGATGCATCCTGGTCCATGCCTAGAGATGGCACCCCCCACATGCATCTTCACTGGGTGTTTTGGACGCGGCTTCATAGACATGCAACCTTTTTTGTGGAATGCAAAGGTGGCAAATCTCTCCAGCGAAACAGTAGACTCGTCAGTGAAGATGCAATCCTAGAAAGTTTCTCCACTGCTGATCCATACCTGGGCCTGGACCACTCTCTTGATCTTGTTAACGTCCCTTATCATAGGGTACGCTCTGTAATAACAAGGAATAATTTTATAGGTACAGTACAGTTTCTCAAACAACAGTTTTACCTCCTGTACTGTCCAGTACTAACCTCACACGTCCATATTTCCATCCAATTCTGTGTCTCATCTTCTTTATGCTGGTCTCGGATAAAGTGAAATTGTGATTTTGCAGCAGAGTGTATTTGACCCTTAAGGCACTCTTCTCTTCATTCTCTTCACTTATTTTGTTGACCAGAAGAGTTGTCTCCCTACAGTGTACATAAAAAGAACAATCTGGTAAGTTACAGTGCAGTAGGCCACAAGTACAACACATCATTTACAGTAAACAATAATAGATGCAGCAATATAAACAATAATAGATAGATATACTATATTATATAGTAATATAAATAAACAGAAATAACCATAATGTTAGATAGATCTATACTATATAGTTATATTTATATGCAGCAATATAAACAATAATAGATAGATATACTATATTATAAAGTAATATAAATAAACAGAAATAACCATAATGTTAGATAGATCTATACTATATTGTTTTATTTATATGCAGCAATATAAACAATAATAAATATATATACTATATTATATAGTAATATAAATAAACAGAAATAACCATAATGTTAGATAGATCTATACTATATAGTTATATTTATATGCAGATATATAAACAATAATAGATGGATATACTATATTATATAGTAATATAAATATACTTACGCGTTAGTTACAGTTGGTGTCCTCGTGCGTTGTTTGGTCTTCCCGTGTGCATGATAGCACACGCTGGTTGATGGCATAACAAGGCCAGAAGCAGCTAACCAGCGTTGGATATCTGCAATTCATTGTCCACTCATGTAATCTCCTTAATTCTCATGCTGAGATACTTAGAAATCTTTTTAACAGGCATTGCTGCGAGTAGAAAGAAATACAATCACAAGAATGTATATTCGATGTTTAGTCGATGTTATTCAATGTGCAGTGAATCCACAAAATGGATGGTGTATTTATACGTTAATGACTCACATTAGAGTACGCCCACTTTTAACACCTGTACCTCGTCGCCATGCATAAAAGGTTACACAATTTGCATAGCCCTCCACTCGATGATCTGTATCTGAACTTTACCTTGTCCAGATACTGCATTGTGCCATCTGCTTCCATGGATCGACCCCGATTCTACGAACGCAGGAACCCACTCGCCTCTGCCGTGCCTGTCACGCAGAAAAAGCGAAAGGCAGGAGCCATTTCCAAGCCAAGGCTAAAGCGAAAGGCTAAGGCTAATAAAGAAAACCTTCTGCTGACCCCAAAGGCTAAAGGTTTTAATACACGTAAAAAACAAAAATATACTGTGCGCAACTAATTAACCTCTATACAAATAAGTGATAAGGTGCAATCACCATAACCCTTCTAATTTAGTAGCCCAATATAAAGCCACAAAATCCACAGTGGAGGTAATAAGAAATAATTCACATAACCGTGTAGTGAATGATGATGGCATCTGCTGCTATAAAGACAGGGGGTGGCTCAGCACCCCCCAATGCACTACAGAAATGTATTAAAATGGAAACAAAAAACAGCGCAAAACGCAAATAGTGAAGTAGATGAATACAATTGTGTATTAAATAAGGGATAAATAATCTGTGCACATCAAGTATAAAAAATTGAGCATTGAGTGTGTAAAACACACAGGTTACCACTCGGTGACTGCTGGTGTGGAAGTCAGATGCTTGCTTCTCTCAGTGGGTGCTTTAAACAGTAGCTATGATGCAGGACCCTCTTAGGAACTCCTCTTCAAGCTCTCAGTGTCTCCATAGGGAATTTCCCTTCAGATCAGCTGGGCTCCGCACTCGATATTGGCACTCAGAGGGTCCCCAGATAGTTCAGCAAGGACAGGAGCAGTTAGTGAAGCTCCTCGATCAAAACCGCCAAACACGGAAGTGAGTCTGATGGCTGCAAGCGTACCCCCAGCGTGCCACGCTGCCGCTTCGTTGTCACCGTGTCAGCAACTATGGATCGATCGGCAAGAGTGTTTCTCAGTCTCTCAGATGCCCGAAATTGCACACACAGAGATGTAGATAGCCAAAGCAATACCAATAAGTATAGCCAATGTGACTGGCATTGAACACATAGACCGTAAATCATCCAACGCGTTTCGTTGTGATAACTACTTCTTCAGGGATGGTGATATTAACATTTCCCAGGGGTCTTAAATACCTCTCAAACAGCTCCCATTGGTCAGCCAATAAGTGGTTGGCCAATCAATCATCTGGGCTGTGCAGTAGTCAGATTGACTAGGGAAATGCGAGCACTTTTTATTAAAACAACAACTTTATTAACACATAAGATAAAATACATCCTAACAAAAAACAGAATAAAATATATAAATAATTAAAAATGTTCTGTAATAAAAGAAACACAGTGTTAGTATGATAAATTGGACATCACAATTAAAATGTAAATATATATATAAATACAGACTGAGGAGAGCGGAGATAAACGCACTGGTTAAATGCATGGAAAAATAATATACCAGGAGGGCAATTTGTCAGACTCAGACGCAATTGCAGCAATTTAGAGGTTTATAATGAGCAGGCCAACAAACTGTTTTCTAGATTCAGAGAGAGAGGTTATCCCAAGGAATTACTTGAAAGAGAGATTGCGAGGGTACGCAAAATGGATCGTAGTGATATGTTAATTCAGATTGGATCCAGAAATAGGAATAAAGTAGGACAAACTGCAAACAATGACACTTTAAATGTGGCCTTTATTACAGATTTTAATTCTGTGCATAGGGATATCGAAAAAGTTTTTAGCAAGCACTGGGGCATTTTGTGCAATGATCCTCTGGGAAATGTTAATATCACCATCCCTGAAGAAGTAGTTATCACTACGAAACGCGTTGGATGATTTATGGTCTATGTGTTCAATGCCAGTCACATTGGCTATACTTATTGGTATTATCGAATTGCTTGGACTTCCAATGTTGTTATTTTGACTTGTTGTTGTTTTGACTTGATTAATAAGAAATGTTTTACTAACACCATACTGTGTGCTGTAAATGTTTTTACTTTCTGTATTTTAATAAAGGAGGGTTGCGTGTTGTGTTTTAAATTTATTATTAAAGAATGTTTTTACTTACTCAAGACCTGCACAAACTCCAGTCCTCGAGGGCCGCAAAAGCCAGTTTTCAGGATATCTGAAAAACGGGCCTGTTGCGTGCCCTCGAGGACTGGGTTGTGCAGCGCCGACAACCCGTCTAGACCAATCCAGGAGGCAACACTGACAGGAAAAAGGAGAAAGGAGGAAAGCTTTCCCCAGACAAAACACCCTCTCCCTGCCGCCACAAAGCCCCACCCGCTCCAGAATCAACCCACATACGCTTGCATCGATATAGTGCCCGACATCATCCTGCGCGAGCTGCCCAATCCAATCAGGAGAAGTATAGGGTGATGAGTGCTGATTCCCCAGAAGTATGCCATGTTAATTTTCAAGCACCACGTTGTCCTACATGGTGTATGCTGGTGTGGGCCAAGAATGTAAACTACAGAAGGAAATCGTGAAAAAAGGGCGCTTCCTGAAAATTTAAGAAAGACTATTGTGGAGGAATTGGCAGCGCTATTTTTTCAATTACAGATCCATAATGAAATCGTTGAGAGACTCCATTAATGCATTTTGTTTCATCATACAAGGCATCGGCCCTGGAAGGACAATCTGGTGGGGATCGAATTTGCTTGACTGTTCAAATGTTGTTTATTTTTGACGTTGTGCTTGTTTTGACTTGAATTAATAAAGAAATGTTTTTACTAACACCATCTATTTGTGGGCTGTAAATGTTTTTACTTTCTGTATTTTAATATAAAGGAGGGTTGGTGTTGCGTGTTTTAAATTTTATTATAAGAACTGTTTTTACTTACTCAAGACCTGCACAACTCCGTCCTCGAGGGCCGCAAACAGGCCCAGTTTTCAGGATATCCTGAAAACTGGGCCTGTTTGCGGCCCTCGAGGACTGGAGTTGTGCAGGCCTGACAACCCCGTCTAGACCAATCCAGGAGGCAACACTGACAGGAAAAAGGAGAAAGGAGGAAAGCTTCCTCCCAGACAACCTACCCTCTCCCTGCCGCCACAAGCACACCCGCTCCCAGAATCCAACCCACATACGCTTGCATCGATATAGTGCCCGACATCATCCTGCGCGAGCTGCCCAATCCAATCAGGGAGAAGTATAGGGTGATGAGTGCGATTTACCCCCGAAGTATGCCATGTTAATTTTCAAGCACCACGTGTCCTACATGGTGTACTGCGGGTGGGCCAAGAATGTAAACTACGAAGGAAATCGTGAAAAAGGGCGCTTCCTGAAAATTTAAGAAAGACTATTGTGAGGAATTGCAGCGCATTTTTCAATTACAGATCCATTAATGAAAATCGTGAGAGACTCCATTAATGCATTTTGCATCATACAAGATCGGCCTGGAAGGACAATCTGGGTGGGGATCGAATTTTCTTGACTGTTCAAATGTTGTTTATTTTTTGACTTGGCTTGTGTTTTGACTTGAATTAATAAAGAAATGTTTTTACTAACACCATAATGTTGTGCTGTAAATGTTTTTACTTCTGTATTTTAAATAAGGAGGTGTTGCGTGTTTTAAATTTTATTATTAAAGAACTGTTTACTTATAAAGACCTGCACAAACTCAGTCCTCGGGGCCGCAAACAGGCCAGTTTTTCAGGATATTCTGAAAACTGGGCCTGTTTGCGGCCCTCGAGGGACTGGAGTGTGCAGGCCTGACATACGTACTGACACCATCTACTGTAAATGTTTTGATTTGTACTTTAATAAAGGAGATGTTGCGTTATTTAACTTGTAAACAAAGAAATGTTTACTTAACACAAGACCTGGCAACTCCAGTCATCGAGGGCCACAAACAGGCCCGGATTGCAAGATATCCTGAAAACCGGGGCCTGTTTGCGGCCCTCGAGGACTGGAGTTGTGCAGGTCTGACTTATGTACTGGACACCATCCTAGCTTTGGCTATTACATCTCTGTGGTGTAATTTGGGGCATCTGAGAGACTGAGAAACACTCTTGCCGATCAATCCATAGTTGCTGACACGGTGACGTCATCACGCAGCGTCCTGCAACGAAGCGGCAGCGTGGCACGCTGGGGGTATGCTTGCAGCCATCAGACTCACCTCCGTGTGTGGCGGTTTTGAATGAGGAGCTTCACTAACTGCTCCAGTCCTTGCTGAACTATCTGGGGACCCTCTGAGTGCCAATATCGAGTGTGGAGCCCAGCTGATCTGAAGGGAAATTCTCTATGGAGACACTGACAGTTTGAAGAGGAGTTCCTAAGAGGGTCCTGCATCATAGCTGCTGTTTAAAGTGCCCACTGAGAGAAGCAAGCATCTGACCCCACACCAGCAGTCACCGAGTGGTACACGTGTGTTTACACACTCAATGCTCAATTTTTTATACTTGATGTACACAGATTATTTATCCCTTATTTAATACACAATTGTATTTATCTACTTCACTATTTGCGTTTTGCGCTGTTTTTTGTCTCCATTTTAATACACGTAAGCCTTATTATGTCAAGAAGAAATTCGGTGATGTACACTCAAGCCAAAACAAATGGCAGCCAACCCATCGAACCCGCAGGCCACTTCCTCGATTACGCTTTGATGACTCTGCTGCTCCTCTCCCGGAAATCCACAGGTCACTTTCTCCATCCCTCTTCGACGACGCTGCCGCTTCTCCTCTCCTGGAAATCCACAGGTCACTTTCTCCATCCCTCTTCGACGACACTGCCACTTCTCCTCTCCCGGAAATCCACAGGTCACTTTCTCCATCCCTCTTCGACGACGCTGCGTTTCCTCTCCGGAAATCCACAGGTCACCCCCTCCATCCTTCTTCGACGACGCTGCCGCTTCTCTCAGGGAACCCCCATATCATCCTCTTCAGCACCCATCCACCCAGATATCCACAGCACACCATGCACCAGATCCAGCTCGTTAGACCGCATGCTGAATGGGTTAAGTGTCGATATGCCCTGGAATTCTACTATGCTGGTAAAGATAGATCTTCTTTTAGAGACCATGCTAAATATGGATCAACAGATGGAGAAGATGGATCAACGGATGGAGAAGATGGATCAACGGATGGAGAAGATGGATCAATGGATGGATCAACAGATGGAGAAGATAGAGACTGACATAGCGGGGATACATAATTTGCTCGGAGTTCATGCCCCTGTATCTCCAACGCTGGAGCTGGAGGGTGGCATGGATGGGATAAATGGGACCTTCAACCTTCCATCACCAAGCGCACCCCCTCCATCAGAAGAATATGTGTTCATGTATGCCGTTGACGAGAATGACATGACAACCCCGTCTAGACCAATCCAGGAGGCAACACTGACAGGAAAAAGGAGAAAGGGGGGCAACCTTTTTACGCCTGTAAATGTTTTGACTTTCTGTACTTTAATAAAGGAGATGTTGCGTGTTTTAACTTGTATTAATAAAGAAATGTTTTTTACTAATACCATACTGTTGTGCTGTAAATGTTTAGACTTTCTGTACATAAATGTTTTTACTAGCAGTTCACCATACACCTGTAAATGTTTTGAATTGCTGTACTGTTTTTGTACTTACTCCACCAATAAAATAAAATGTTGATTTGTTTTAAATTGTTCCATTGTCTTCTTTTATACTGTAACAAAATACAGTGTTTTTAGAACATACAGTACAGTACTGTCCAGGCATACTGTACTGTATACTGTAGGCATGCTCAGTAATGTACATCACAAGAGTATTAAAACAATACATACTGTACGGTAGTAGAATACACATATGTACTGGAATACATGTAGAATAAATGCATACTTTTTATTTTTCGAGTTAATTATACAGTATATATATAACAAAGTACACTGGCGACACACTTTATTCGAGCTCGGCTAGTCCCACGAATTCGGGTATACCCGGGTGTATTGAGGTTTGTGACTGTTTTCTGCCCGAGTGCATTGGGTTATTTTCCAGCAAGGATTGAAGCATTTTATTCCCGCTGGCTGCAATACTGCACAGTATATATATATATATACTGCATTACAATTCATGAATTTATGCCATCTGGTAGACACGCGAAGCATTGAAGCCTATTAAATCCTAATCATTATCATTTAACAGATCAGCCGCCCATCAGCCAGGCATGAACCCAGGCTGGGAAGGCAAACGCAACGGGGCTTGTCAGAGGTGAGGAGCGGCGCATTCCAGGTATCTTCCAGGTACATACTGGGTATTTGCTCGAATAAAGTGTGTCGGTGCAGTATTGTATACGGTCTGAAAACAACAGCATAATGTTTCAGGTTTTCTATGAAGCTCTCAGTTACAGTTTTCTATCCTAATCAATAGCAGCGGCCACTAAACTGTTGTTTCCGGTACGTGGTTTTTTAAATCCGATTCAGCAATGTGCAGGCATTGTTACACAAAGCGATATTATCCATCGAAATCCCTCCTGTGCAGTTTTCAGCATGAGATGACAAAGTTTTCTTTTCTGAGGAAAAACAAAAGTAAAAGTTTTACTGTAATGGTCAGGCAGTCCCCTAAAGAAGTTCCCACAGTCAGTCCCACAATAATTTTCTCGGGGGCGTCTCCTGTTCACATGTACATGCGCCTACTGTCGATGTGATGACACGCATATGAGTTTCAAGAAGGTTCCAATGCGCATGCACTTAGCTTTCCACCAATTGTTCAGTATCTACTTTAGAAGCTGCTCAGCCAATGATATTGCTTACAGGAGAATTGCTTGGCTGTGCATTGATATTGATATTTCAAAAACAGAATAAAATACGGCAACATTACTCACCATAGACTTTGCCAATCAGTTGGCACCAAGCCACTGACAGTCCCGTATTCTCGATTATACACATAGTTGACAGGTGACAGCGGTACTACTACACCTGTAGTTGACAGCTGATGAGGCTGGAAATAGCTTTGGTAATTGCTGGAATCTGTACGCGAAATCTGGCTCAGGCTGCAGGTATCTGGGTGGGGACAGACAGCAAGGGTTGACGGTCACCAGGTTTTCACTGACGGTCGGACCGTTATTGGAAGCTGGCGCTGTCACTTGCGCATTGCTTGCCAGGGACTGATGTTTCTAAGTTGGTTTTAACATGACCTTTTGCCTTTTGAAGTCTCCATGATCAAAGGTACGGGAAAAATCTGGTGCTACACACCAATACCCTCCAATAACACCGGGGTCAATACGAAAAAAACATGGATCGATACATAACTTTTTCCTTATTGCACGCTTCCACACATTAGCATCTGGTGAAAATTTGTAAAAGTCATAATTTTCGATAAAATACTGATAAATTTGACCAACTGTTGCCATCTTATCATCTGTTGCATTAATCGCGGCCCATATTAAATAAGCGTATGTTATATCGGGTTTTTGGTACACGGACTGCAGTGGTGCACTCATCTTGGAACTCTCAGGACAATAGAACACCAGACACTGCGCATTTAGTTTTTAATATGAAAAGCCTAAATTGATACATTATTGTAACTTCTTCAGTACCAAGGCCAATTTACAATAGACCACTGTGGTATTTTTTTAAACACCTGCAAGTCGACACATTACTGAAGCGCATGCGCATTACAATTCATGAATATCTGCCACCAGGCGGATACGCGAAGAATTGCAACCAATTAAATCCGAACCATTATCAATAAACACATCAATAAACACATCAACCGTGGGTGACGCCGGCATGAATGCAACATGAATGTGGCATGAACGCGATGAAGTGCGTGGCATGCGGAAAAAAACCCCGAAAAAATTCGGAGATGTCGGAGAATATAAGGGGCCGCGGATGTATATAATATATATAGTTATATAAATATACAGCTATTTAAATTATAATATATAGATATAGTTATGTAAATATATAGCTATATAAATTATATTTTATATATTTTTTATATATATATATAGATATATCTATATATATATATATATATATATATTGTGGCAGGATGGCCATGGTAAGGAGACAACACGACTTTTCTGGTGAAATAGTGCTGGTCGATTTATTTGTCCAAAAAGGGTAACTAAAACAATGGGTACACTGTCCCTTTAAAACGTAAACAAGAACCTAACCCCGATCGGGGCACTGACTAAACAAAAGTGCAGACTAACTACCTGGCTGGCTAGCTAACCTAGTCCAGCCCAACAATGTTCAACAAAACCATTTGGCTCCTTACCTGGGAGCTTTATTCCCCCCTTGGGACAGGATCAATCTGAGCAGCTTGTGTCTGTCTGTCAACACTCCTCTGTCTTCTCTCTGTGCCTCAGAGAGAGACTGCCGCCCCAGAGGCATTTCCTCTTCCTGTTTTAAAGCAGGTGAACTAGCTTAATTTGAATCAACTGTGGACTGCTTAACAAGCTGGGTTAACCACTCGTCTACTGGAAAGCATGCATACTGCCATCTCCTTCTAACATATACAGAGTCAATGACCCTGTCACATATCCCCCTTCCCAGCGTAACGTTACTGAGTGGAGCAGCCCATGCACCGAGACTGTGCACCCTAGAGAGTGCATCAGCATTACCGTGTAGTATGCCTGGCTGATGTTGGACCGTGAAGTTGAAAGGTTGCAACGACAAAAACCAACGGGTAACTCGAATTCTTTTCTTTATTTCTATGCATCCACTGTAGGTGTGCGTGATCTGTAACAAGCGTAAAAGACCTGCCCAACAGGTAATACTTCAATGTGTCAGTTGCCCACTTTACGGCCAAACACTCTTTTTCTACTGCGGCATATCTTTGTTCGCGGGGACACAATTTGCGACTTAAATAGAGGACCGGGTGTTCCTCTTCTCCTACAAACTGGGACAGTACTGCTCCGAGACCTACTTCGGAGGCGTCCGTTTGCAGAAAAAAATCCTTCGTAAAAGCGCTGTACGTAGGTCTAAAAATGCGGTCTCCGCATTACTGTTCCATTTTACAACATCAGGTGCCTTTGCCTTTACTAAATCAGAAAGCTGTGCCACCCAGGTTGCAAAATGGGGTATAAATCGCCTGTAGTAACCTACAATGCCTAGAAATGTCCTAATCTGTTTTTTTTTAAGGGGACGGGGCCAACTCTCAATGGCTTAAACTTTATTGAGCTGAGGTTTTACTGTCCCCCTTCCCACAACATAGCCAAGATATTTTGCTTCTGCTAGGCCGACTGAACATTTAGCTGGGTTGGCTGTAAGACCCGCCTCCCGAAAGGTTCTCAATACTGCCTCAACCTTTTGTAGATGGGAGTCCCAATCTGGACTATGAATTACTACATCTTCTAAGTACGCTAAGGTGTAGTTCGAGTGTGGGTGTAACAACTTATTCATCAACCTTTGGAAGGTTGCAGGTGCCCTATGAAGGCCAAAGGGTAAGACAGTATACTGGAAAAGACCATCAGGTGTGGAGAAGGCCATTTTCTCTTTTGCTGAACTTTTTAAGGGGGTTTGCCAATAACCCTTTGTAAGATCTAAAGTGGTTAGAAAACGGGCCCTCGCCAACCTCTCAATTAACTCATCTACCTGCGGCATAGGATAGGCATCAAACTTTGAGACTTCATTTACTTTTCTAAAGTCATTACAGAACCGTATTGACCCATCTGACTTAGGTACCAAGACAATAGGGCTGAACCATTGACTATGGGACTCCTCAATTACGCCTAACTCTAGCATCTTCTTTACCTCTGACTGAGTAACCCCTCTTCTGGCTTCTGGGATTCTATAGGGTCTTATCTTAATGGCTACGCTTGGCTTGGTGACGATATCATGGGAAATCACCTTAGTTTTTCCTGGTACGCTGGAAAATACATCCCTGTCCCTTTTTACCAAGTCTACCACTTCTCTATATTGTTCAGGAGTGAGTTCTGCCGATATTCGAACAAGTAGTTCCTCCCCTTTCCCGGATTTATTAGCTACTACCGTCAGACATACCTCTCTATCCTTCCAGGATTTTAATAGATTTATGTGATAGATTTGCTCTACCTTCCTCCGATCTGGCTGTCGAATTTTATAATTCACCAGGCCGACCTGTTCTAGAACCTCATATGGCCCTTGCCAATGTGATAACAGCTTGCTTTCAGCCGTGGGAACAAGCACCATTACTCAGTCCCCTGGTCGGAAGTTGAGAACCGTAGCCTGTCTGTTGTAAAGGTTCTGTTGGGCCCTCTGTGCTTCTTCTAAATGTTGTCTGAATATGCGCAATGCGTTATTTTAAATCTTCCACAAATTGGATGACATTTTTCCCTGGAACAACTTGTTGCTCCCACTCTTCTCTGAGGCTATCCAGAATCCGTCTTGGTCGTCTCCCATACAAATGGGGAAAACCCTGTAGAGGCCTGTGGCACCTCTCGGATAGAAAACAAGAGATAAGGCAACAAGGTGTCGCAGTTCTTCCCATCACTAGCAACTACCTTTCTCAACATCATCTTCAGAGTTTTATTAAATCGTTCTACCAGTCCGTCCGTTTGTGGATGGTAAACAGAGGTTCTTAGGAACTGTATTTTTAGCTCTACACATAAGTCTCGCATAAGCTTAGATGTAAACGGGGTACCCTGATCTGTCAAAATTTCCTTCGATATCCCGAGTCGGGAGAATACCTGTAACAATTCCTTAGCTATAGATTTGGAGGAAGTATTACGTAAAGGCAGCACCTCTGGATAGCGAGTGGCATAGTCTAGGATCACTAGGATGTATTGATGACCCTTGGCAGATTTCTCCAAGGGACCCACTATATCCATGGCGATCCTCTCAAATGGGATCTCAATAATAGGCATAGGGATCAATGGGGCCATCAAACTTGGTCGGGGGGCTGTCAACTGACACTCGGGACAAGAGGCACAGAATCTCTTTACTGCATTATATATCCCTGGCCAGTAAAATCTTTTTAGGATTCTTTGCTGTGTCTTCTCTACTCCAAGATGACCCCCCAATAAGTGAGAGTGTGCTAGCTCCAGGACCTTCATTACTAATGAACTGGGTACTAGCAATTTTTGTATTCCTTGGCCCTCCTCTTGGCTCACATGGTATAACAAATCATTTTTAATATAAAAATAGGGATAGGATTCCTTGGTTGTCCCTTCTTCTGGGACTCCATTAACTTCTACTGCCTGGCTAAACCCATTTTTCAACTGGGGATCATTAGCCTGCTCCCTACCAAAGTTAGTCAGGGAAAGTTCTAGACCTCCAAAACCTTCCTCATCTGGAGTTTGGCCGGTTACCTCCACGGGTGACTCGGACACCTGAGCATCAACAGGCCCTGTCTCGGACAACTCCTCTCCCTCTGGTCTCCCTCTGTTAGGAGTAGTGGCCAGTGCTAACTGGGGTTGGGGCGTACCTCTTTTTTTTCCTTCCTACGTTCTCGTTTCGACTTAGGAGTTTTAGACACCTCAGAGACTAATTCGGGGTCTGTAAATGGAAAAAGCTCATCTGGAGTAGGATTGTTTAAGGTGAACTGTCCTCTGATCAGGGTGTAAAGACCAGGGAAATTACAGCCTAACACTAGGGAATGGGGTAAATTTGGTACAATTGCTGCCGTAGTTTGGATGACTTGCCCCTCGACTTTCACTTTTATCAGAGTCGTGGTGTACACCCATGCATACATAATACCCGCAACTTATCACCCTGGTGTAATCGGAGAGGCTTAACCAATTTCCCTGATACCAAGCTAATATTACTCCCTGAGTCTACCAGGGCGGAGACTGGTTTACCATTTAAAATCACCGTGGTGAGGAAATTGTGGGTACGTTTTCCCTCGCGGGTCATACCTACCACTCCACAAAATTCAGACTTCACAGAGCCATACGCACACTCCATTGGCTCAGACAACTGTGGGGAATGAGCCTTAATATGCCCAGTCTCCACACACTCAAAACAAACAATTGGCCCAGTTCGTTCTTGAAACCCTTTCTGAGATTTAGAGTTTCTGTCCCTATCCAGGTTTTCTTCCACCCGCTCAAATCGTGCGAACGGTCGTGGGTCCTGGCGCCAGCGCTGGCCTCTACCGTTCGTGTTGGGACGTGGGTTGTGGTTTGTGCAAGGGGGGTGTGACAGTTCACGGGTAGCCAGAAACTGCTCCAATGTGCCTACCATGGCATCACAAGAGAGGGGATCTCCCTGCCCCACCACTGTTGAAGGTCCTGGGGTAACGCTCGAATGAAGCGGTCCAACACCAGCATCTCAAGGATCCGTGTCGGGCTACATACCTCTGATTTTAGCCACTTGGATGCTAGGTGAATCAAATCCCATAACTGGGATCTGGGTGGCTTCTGTTGCTGGTATCTCCACGTATGGAACCTCTGCGCACAAACTGCGGGAGTCACACCAATCCTTGCAAGGATTTCGCTTTTCAGACAGTCATAGTCTGCTGCGGTTTCTTCGTCGAGGTCACAATACGCTTTTTTGGCTTCCCCCAGTAAAAAGGGTGCGATAATCCGAGCCCATTTGGAGCGGGCCCACCTTTCCCGGGAAGCGATTCGCTCAAAGGACCTGAGGTATCTCTCGACGTCATCGTGCGGCGTCATTTTCTGCAGGTACACGTTCGCCTGGACGGGGCGCCTGGGCCGTACTGGTCGAGTCCATTTTAATTTGGGCCAGCTGCTCAATCAGCTGCCTCTGGGTTTCTGCGATAACGTCAAGCTGGGCTGCAAGTATCCGGTTTGTCTCGCGTTGTGCAGTCGCGCTTTCCTGTCCCTGTTTGTTAGCTTCCAGCTGAACAGCGGTGCTGTGCACTAAGGCCTTTACAACGTCCTCCATACTGATAGTTACCGCGTGAACAGGTCCCACCTGTCGCAATCGGTAGCTCCGCCCCTTTTACAGGGTGTTCAACATCCCACTGCTGCAACCACGTGTGGCAGGATGGCCGTGGTAAGTGAGGAGACAACACGACTTTTCTGGTGAAATAGTGCTGGTGGATTTATTTGTCTTAAAAGGGTAACTAAAACAATGGGTACACTGTCCCTTTAAATTAAAACGTAAACAAAAACCTAACCCCGGTCGGGGCACTGACTAAACAAAAGTGCAATCTAACTACCTGGCTGGCTAGCTAACCTAGTCCAGCCCAACAATGTTCAACAAAACCATTTGGCTCCTTACCTGGGAGCTTTTATTCCCCTCTTGGGACAGGATCAATCTGAGCAGCTTGTGTCTGTCTGTCAACACTCCTCTGTCTTCTCTCTGTGCCTCAGAGAGAGACTGCCGCCCCAGAGGAATTTCCTCTTCCTGTTTTAAAGCAGGTGAACTAGCTTAATTTGAATCACCTGTGGACTGCTTAACAAGCTGGGTTAACCACTCGTCTACTGGAAAGCATGCATACTGCCATCTCCTACTAACATATACAGAGTCAATGACCCTGTCACAATATACGATCTGCGGGACGGCGGCAGGGGGTTCCGGGGGACCCGGCGGACCCGGCAGCGGTAGGGAGAGCGCCCCGATCGGAGGGCGCTCTTCCGCTGCTTCGGCGCACGCCCGTCACACTCGGGCGCGCGCCAGGCTACTGCTGCGGCCAAGAACGGGCAAATGCTCGAATAAACTTGGCCGCAGCAGTATGCTGACAAATAAAACATGGTTACAAATACATTGTTACATTAAATGAACATTATATTTAAAGATATGGCATGCACAGTTAGAGATAATATATATTATGGGCGTATGTAACAGTTACAGACCAGATTAAAATGTGAGACAGTTTTGGTTTTGAAAGAACTTAGACTGGTGGTGGCTGTGAGAGTCTCCGGTAGACTGGTCTAGTTTTGGGGTGCACGGTAAGAGAAGGAGCGGACGGATACTTTGCTGAACCTTAGGACCATGAACAGTGTTTTGGAGTCAGATCTCAGGTGATGAGGGCTGCATGTGTAGGGGTGAGGGGCTTGTTCAGATACGGGAGTAGAGCAAATGGCTCTAGCAACTAAACGGTTTCTTCTCCAACAATTGTAATTCTCATACTTTGTATCTGCTTTGGAATTGACAAAACAAACAAGGTTTTCCCATTTTCTCTTTCCTAATGGTCCATTTGTGTTTTCAAAAAGTTGTGGTTGCAATCTTGTGTATTAAAGGACATTTCCACATAGATTAAGTTGCCGTGGCTTATGTTTTTATAAGGATTCCATTGGCACACCAATCTAGAAAAGATGAAGCAGAAATGTGCAAACGGTCTGCGTTTTTCTGTGCAAAGATTAGTGAAATATGTAAAGGTATCCAAAACAATTGTAGAAAGGTCACACAACCAATGTGTAAAATATATCACCCAAATAATAAGACATATAACATAACCCAAATATATCTCCCAAATAATAAGACATATAACATAACCCAAATATATCTCCCAAATAATAAGATATATAACATAACCCAAATATATCTCCCAAATAATAAGATATATAACATAACCCAAATATATCTCCGAAATAATAAGACATATAACATAACACTCTTGAATGTAACGAGAGTGTTACTGCGTGAGGCTAGCCTGCAAATGCCTAATCTAGTTTTAGGCACTAACCATGTCCTCTGTGGAATCTGCTCTATGTACCCCCATTGCCGGAGGAGCAGTAAACCATCACACAGTAATTCTTTGGCTGAAAACCACATTATTGATTAAGCTATTTAAGGAACGTCACTGAAAGGTAATGACGTTTCTCTGCAGATTTATGGATCAGGTGGTTTTTTTCTCCAGAAGGCCTATTGATCAGAGCAAAGATGGAAGGCCACCTCTAGTGCATCCCCTTGAAATAAGCAGACGATGGCTGTATTTTCCCATTAGGATATGTCTGGCATAAATAGAAAACAGATCGATAGATTATGCAATCTCTCTTCTTTTTATGAATGGAAGTGTCATGTTACATTTGGCAAGAGATAATTAAAAGAAAACAAGAAATGACGGAGCCACAAAGTAATGCTAATCAATTAGTTATAATTATTTACTTGCAATTTTAAGAACGCTCCTTTGCCATGCAATCTCTTGTACCCTCTAGGTAAATCTTTGATAATACTGATGACTTTGTGACCGATTCTCTGTCCGCTAATCAGAGAACCAGCAGAGAATGTGATAAAAATGGATTTGGCGACATAGCTTTAAAGAAAAGCCATATTTCCAGGACTGGCTTTTCATTACATCTCAGCAGAGTTCTAGACACATTTGCAATTCAGTGGAATGCAGCCGCCTGCAAGAATTAGCTTTGTATTCAGTAAAAACGCTCTGCGGATAATGTATCAAACGGATCATTTCTAACCTGAACTTGTGCTATGTACCCACACAATTAATATTGACTTGTCTCGGGGCTGTGTGACATGTACTCATCTAAAAAAGGAGACACCATGTTGCAGGAAATATAGGGCTAAAGTCACAATACTCTGGCAGCCTATTTCACACGGCGTTAACCTGCAATTATAATTCTGTATTCACTAACGCAAATAAGTTGACATTAACCAGGGTTTGCTCCTATAGAAAGAATAACGGTTTTGGTAATTCTTCTAAATAACATGAGCTTATTTCAGCCTATACGATGTTCAACCCATATTCACTAAGCTCCATTCAGGTTAATTGGAGGAAATAAAGATACATTATTTAAGAGAGAGAGAGAGAGAGCCAGAGAAAGAGACAGAGAGAGAGAGAGAGAGAGAGAGAGAGGAGGTGAGAGAGAGATAGGAGGTGAGAGAGAGAGAGAGAAGGCGAGAGGGAGAGAGAGTCTGAGAGGAGGCGAGAGGGAGAGAGAATGAGAGAAGGCGAGTGGGAGAGAGAGAGAGAGGGAGACTGACTGACCTGTAGACCTCCAGGAAATGGATTATTTGAGACGGCTGAGAATTTCGCCTCTCTAAGCTGTTTTTATATAATAGTTGGTGGTTTCGGTGCTGTGAGAATTTCATAATATCGCCATGAAGGGGAGTTATCAACTAAGCCAGCTCTGAATTCACAAAATCAGCACGATAAGGCACCGCGGAACGTCCTCCCTTTACGGACTCTCTAAATGGCCTCTTTGTCGCCAAATAGTTTGACAGAAATCCCTTAGTAAATATATTCTTTTTCTGAGTCGCACCCAGATTTCGAAGCTTTCACCTAAATGTTTCACCCGACGCGATGCGTTGTTTTATTGTTCCCTGGTCTAAATGATTATTGTTATTGTACAGCAAATAAAAATACCACGTGTGGCACGTTCACACGTCTCAGACAGATCTGCAGCTCTGCCCTTCCCCATAATCTCTTAGCATGCAGTGCTTCCACTGCTGCCAGGGATTCTGGGAAATTACATGCAAATGAGCACGCAGTGCAACCTTTTACTTTGTCCATTTTAACATAGACCTCTATTCGCTTATACCTGCCGCATTACACAGCTTGGGTTAAAGAAGTGCAAAGCCAGTAAAACTGTAATATGGCAGGCATGTGCTTATAGGGGTCCATGTTAAAATGGATTTGAAGTAAAAGGTGACACTGTGTGGCCATTTGCATGTCCTTTCCCAGAATCCCTGGCTGCAGTGGACGCAGTGTATGCTAAGAGATAATGTGGAAGGGCGGGGTTGCAGACCTGGCAGAGACGTGTGAACCTGCTCACACGGGATGGCTGTATTTGCTGCACACTGTGCGGAGGAGGGGTTCAAACTATTTAACCCACCATAACTTAACTAATGTGATGCTATTGTATGAAAGAAAACAATGAGTTTGTTTTATTAATGAATCTACTCTTCTCTAGGGTTGTTTTAGGCAGATTGTTCCTAATGATACCTTGTTGGTCTATTATAGTGTATAACAATTAGCAAGAAGCCCTCGTTTTAATTGGAAGCAATCCTGGCTGAGCTCTGAACTTTAAGCCCCTTCATTCCAAGTAGAACAGGTGGCAAACTTGTGTTTCTTTCTGACATACCCATCATTACTGCTCCCCTACCGTGGGGAGGCCAAGGTAATTTGGTAATTAGGGAGACAATATGGTTTGCTTGCTGGTTTCTTTACTGCCTTCTTTTTCATCAGAGACTTCCAGCTCTGATTGATTTTACCAGCTAAGCAGACATAAAAATACAGGAGGTTAGACTGGCGTGCAGTGAGTGGCTTAGACTGGCGAGCAGTGAGTGGCTTAGACTGGCGGTGCTAACAAGGGGGTTGTCTTTGTCCTTTTCATTTGTGTGTTCTATATAGTTGTTATTATCCCCTAGCACCAACAAGCTCTATAACTTTTCTAACTGATTTAATTTGGGGTTTATATTTTATTTTACCCCTATAGTCAGTATTAATCTGGGGGCTTGATTTAACCTTTAATATTAGGTGTTGAGCAACTTCCTTTTTTGTGTGTTTTATATATACACTGGCGACACACTTTATTCGAGCTCGGCTAGTCCCACGAATTCGGGTATACCCGGGTGTATTGAGGTTTGTGACTGTTTTCTGCCCGAGTGCATTGAGGTATTTTTCAGGCAGGGATTGAAGCATTTTATTCCTGCTGGCTGCAATACTGCACAGTATATATATATATATATATATATACTGCATTACAATTCATGAATTTATGCCATCTGGTAGACACGCTAAGCATTGCAGCCTATTAAATCCTAATCATTATCATTTAACAGATCAGCCGCCCGTCAGCCAGGCATCAACCCAGGCTGGGAAGGCAAACGCAACGGGGCTTGTCAGAGGTGAGGAGCGGTGCATTCCAGGTATCTGCCAGGTACATACTGGGCATTTGCTCGAATAAAGTGTGTCGGTGCAGTATATATATTTATTTATATTATATATATTATTTATTTATATAATATATATTATATATATATATAAAATCACAAATAAAAGCATTTCGTTAGCCACAGAACGGTATCATCTATTTATTTTTTGATTATTGAAGCTCGGCTAACACGGTACTGATACCTCTACATGTACATATATATTTATAGTTATATAAATATACAGATATATATAAATTATAATATATATTACGTGTACTTTATGCGTGTGTGTCATACTGTATACAGTAACCAGTATACTGCATTGGGGGTGGTGAGTGAATAATAATGAAGTGAGTGATAATTAAGGAAAGAGGTGCAACTCACTTTGAAATGCAATGTGTCTCATGGGTGTCTTTAAATTAATTGATTATAAGAATGTAAATCTTCATCAAATATTAAAACATGTATTTAATCTGTACTGTACAGTAAAGAAAACACACTGTAAATACTTACACGATAGTGAATGTCGGTGTCCACTTGACACTTTTTCATGGGAATGATAGCTCACAGTTGTTGCAGGTAAAACGAGGCCTGAAGTATTTAACCAGCGTTGTATCTGTGAAATTTGTTGTCCTCTCTTGTACATATCTTGTATTCTCATGCTGAGATCCTTTGAAATCTTTTAAATCGTCATCGCTGCGTTTAGAAAGAAATACAAGCACAAGAATGTATATTCGATGTGTAGTCGATGTGTATTCAAAGTGCAGTGAATCAACACAATGGATGGTGTATTTATACTTTAATGTGTCTCAACCTCACTTGACAGGTTTAGTACACAGTACGCCTACTTTTAACACCTGCACCGATTCTATGGACGCAGGAATCTGCTTACTTCTGCCGTGCTGAGCACGAAAAGGCGAAAGGTGGAAGCCTTTTCCAAGCCAAAGTGAAAGGCAAAGGACAATAAAGAAAACGTTCCGATGACTCCAAAGGCTAAGAACAAAATTGTAAGGGGTAAGTGGCCCCAATTAACCAGTGCTACAGAGTAACTGCGTTTTAAACCGGATCACTTGGTGTGGTATTGCATGCTTGAAGCTATATGCATTAAAACCCTAGATGGCACAAGGTATAACAGAGGTGTGCAGAGTTGTAAGTAGTTCTGTAGATGTCAGATTGAATAGATTGACATGAATCTACAGATAAAAGTAAATCAAGATACTCGATCTTTTGTTCATGATGTAAAAAAGTAAAATGTAAGTTGTAATCATTCCTATTTAACTGGTCCACAAATTCCGTCAGGGACCTAGTGTCACCTTCCCAAATCAAAAACAAATCGTCGATGAATCTCCGATAGAAAGTGATGTTTTTACGGAAAGAATTAGTGTGACTAAAAATGTGTTTGTGCTCCCAATATCCCATGAACAAGTTTGCATAGGACGGTGCAAATGACGTGCCCATTGCGGTGCCTCGTGTCTGTAAGTAATAAGTGTTGTCAAAAAGGAAATAGTTGTGTGTAAGTAAAAATAAGATAGATTCTAAAATAAATGTGACTTGTGCTGGTGATAACAGTGATTGATTAAGAAAATATTGTGCTGCTGTAATACCTTGTGAGTGATCAATAATTGTGTAAAGTGATGTTACATCTAGAGTGACCCATAAATAGTTGGGGGACCAAGTGAATTTAGACAGTGAATTTAATAAATCAGTAGAATCCTGTAGGTATGACGGAAGTTTGTGGACCAGTGGTTGCAAAAAAATATCGATGTATCTGGATAAACCATCTCCCAAAGATCCAATACTAGATATAATTGGTCGCCCAGGAGGGTCGACCAACGATTTATGGATCTTTGGGAGATGGTGAAAAATGGGGATAACCGGGTTTTGAACGGACAGGAAGCTTCTTTCTTTTTCGCTTAACACTTGTAAGATAACACCAAAGTCAAGGATACTGTTTAGCTGTTTTGCAAAAACATCAGTTGGGTCAGACTTGAGGGTTTTATATGATTTTATGTCAAGTAATTGTTTTAGTGCTTCTAATCGATATTTAACACTACTTTGTACAACAATAGCACCCCCCTTGTCGGCATTTTTTATGACCAAATTTTTGTTGGTCATCAAGCTTCGAATACTCAGCTTGTCATTTTTGGACATATTGTTGCCGACATGGGGGGTGAATTTGTAACCTTTTTCTAATAGTAGTAAGTCTCTCTCGACTAGTTTCTCAAACGTGGCTATGTGTGGGCTTTTGATGTGAGAGGGATAGAAGGTTGAGCGTGTCTTTAAGCCTGAGTCTCTAGAACCTACCAGGAAGGAGGACACTGATGTCTCCTCCTCCTCTGTAGTCTGTTCATCTAGAAGACAGTTCATGTCTTGAAGGGTACATAGCTCGGTGAATGATGTTAAACCGTCATTTGTTGACTCAGAATCCTGAAACATAACAAGGGTAGAATTAGTTACATCATCAGTTATAATCGCATCATCTTTATGAAAAAACTTTTTCAACACTAGTTTTCTAATAAAACATTGTAAATCTATTATAGTATTGAACAACCTAAAGTTTTCCATAGGAGCGAAATTCAGTCCTTTGTTTAGTAAAGACAGTTCGTTCACAGAAAGAGGTATCCCAGAGATGTTAATGACATTATTTTCAGAGCTCGTGTGTATTTTTTTCTTTTTGAGACTGTGCCCTCGTCCCTTAGAGCGCCTAGTCCTTGGTCGTTTTTTGATTGGGAAAACAATGATGGTGTAGATCTTTGCTCACTTTTGGATCCATGTCCATATTCTGAATCATGATCACTGCTATATTCACCTTGATTGGGTGTATGTCTGGTGGAAAAAGACACTCCATGTGACCGATAATCACTATCAGAGGCGTCTGAAAAACTTGATTGGTCTCCTGTTCTCTTTTTGAGTATAGAGGGTTTAGAAGTAGATTTCTCTTTGGAACCTTGTACATGGTGTTGACCTTTTTGATTTATTTTTTTAGGTTTATTGGGAGCGTTGGGATTCCTTAATGGACGAGGGTTTTTTTGCCAGATGTATATTTGGCCACGCTCATAGTCCAAGCGGTCCCTATCAAACTTAATTTGTTTCTTCTCCATAATTTCTTTATCAAGTTTGGAGATATTTTGATATAACAAATTATCATTTGTGGCAAAGTTTGGCAAATCTTCAAACTTGTCCAGTTGGTTTTGGAGTTTTTTAATATTTTCTACCAACAAATTCTTTTCAGTTGTTTTAGTATGTATGATAAGCTCCATTAGTTGAAGTGAGCATGAATCTAATATTTTGGTCCACTTTTCTTCAAAGTCTCTACTAATGAAACCAAATGATGGTGTTTTCTTTATTCTTAATCCTCTAGGGATACGTTTGGTTAATACGTAGTTTTCCAGAGATATTATCTCCCACCATAGCTTAATTTTCTGACTCAATAGCTTTTCTAATGTCACAAAATATAATGATAGATTCATTTTGTCATCACATGTAATATCTTTAGAGTCATTGAAAATAAACGCAGCTTGTCTGGAGCGTCTTGCGTTATCAGAGCAAAGTGCAACATATGGTGTTGGTTTTGCATTCATATCGCAAATATCCTCATTCTCTGAAGAAGCCATAATATCCAGTGTGGTATTGAATTGATGTTAGGTAATAATTGATTACACTTGGATCAAATTGTATTTATACAGGAATTGTATGTATAATAATCCTTTCTTTGGTATAGTATTATGTGTTCTATAGTCCATAAATGGAAAAAATCCCCATAACTTTTAATCTAGGCTGAAAAAGGTTTAATTAACAAATATATGAATTTAGTTTATTTAATGAAAAAAATCCAAAAAATCACAAAAATGGAAAAATATATATATATATAAAATGTAGCAGTCACAGTCCAGCAAAAATGTGTAATATAATCACAATATAAAGGTTCATTCATGATATGTGGGTGCTCGAGCCACTGGTTTGAAGTATTCCATAGAACAAAAGTGTATGGGGTATGTAGCCCCAATTAACCAGTGCTACAGAGCATATATGACCCACAATGATTGTAAAATAATGTTTTTAACTGCGTTTTAAACCGGATCACTTGGTGTGGTATTGCATGCTTGAGGCTATATGCATTGAACCCCTATATGGCACCAGGTATTACAGGGATGTGCGGAGTTGTAAGTGGGGAGTGTTTAAACCCCCCCTTGACCTCTGCAGTTTCCCTGAATTGAATAATCTTGTATGCCTGGGGTGGCTCTCATTTAAGCAGCAGGTTTACTCACATGTAGTGTGAATCTAATTGATGTAAAACATACATTTAGTACATTTATATTGTTATTATTACAATTCATAATTAGAACAATTTGCTTGATCAGAGCATACTCAGTTGCACTTTAAAATTATCAAGTATATATAAATGCAATTGTATGGGATAGAATAACAAGACCAGCAAGACATTGCATAATTGAACATGCTATCAATATAGTTTACTGAACATACAAGTGTGAACTTTTCAGATCTCATGATTAATGATATATGTGTTAAAGGAATGGGAAAGGGAAGGGTAGGACAAGAATGGAGAAGGGAGGTGGAGAAGGAAAGGGAATGGGTGTGGGGAGAGGGGGGGGAGGAAGGGGGGGGGAGGGGTAGAAGGGGGAGAAAAAAGGGGGGGGGAAGGAGGAAAAGAGGGGAAAAGGACCAGAAGATGAATTAAATATTGTCATATTTGTAACAATATATTGTAAACATATGGAATGGATTTAGTGGGCAAAATATATATATATATATGTGGTATTTTGCATTCCTCATTAAACATGATATAAAAGGACCAAATGGAAGATGTATCAACATTTTAAGTAAATGCTAGGTACCCAACATTACAAATAGACAAAATTATTCATTTTGTCGTTTATCATATTGATTGTGATCACTTACTCAAAAGGAGTATATTGATGGGCCATGTGGGCGAACTACACGAACAGGAGCACATATTTTACAGGGCTCCCTGTGGCAAGAAATGGATGGTTCTACAAAAAATGTTTTATCTCCCAGTCCACATTGATACCTCTAGGTGTCATGGTATCAGTGGCGTTGATTCTTTTTTGCAATCTATTTTAATCTTTTTCTTCAATAATTTAATACGTGGGGTATGGAATGCATAATCAAAAGCTTCCTGTAGGTCCATTTTACAGTATCCCCTTTTGAAAAATCTCAAAGCTAATTCTTTAGATTGCTCTACAAATGAGTCATCTGTTGAGCAAATACGTTTCAACCTTAGGAATTGTGCCTTTGGTATGCCTTTTATTAAAGGACGTGGGTGACCACTGTTGGCTTTAAGAAACGTATTTCTTGAATTTGGTTTTCTGTAGATGTCAGATTGAATAGATTGACATGAATCTACAGATAAACCATGCTTTAATAAAGGACACTTCACAGCACAGTCCAGCAGTTGCTATGTTTTTTCTGCCTCGTGGTGCCCGCTGAAACACCCCTTCCAAACCGG
>WSYH01006280.1:14773-38024 GCA_036426205.1 Ascaphus truei
AGCGCCGCTCCACAGACACATTCAGCTAAAGCCACAATCTCCAGGCCTCTCTCCGCCTCTGGTCCCGGCAGTTGCTAGGAGATCCTTAGTGGGGGAGGGCGTGCCTGTATGCGCCTGCGTTGGTGTGTGGTGTAGCGTCACTGCAGTGCCTCCAAGGGATGTCTTCGGCTGGGCTATCCTTCCGGCGTCCCGCGTTGCTAGGTGACCCGCTTGATCGTGTCCCAGCATCCTGAAATGAGCCACAGCACAGCAACGGCACTCTACAGGGGGTTAAATGCACTCCTCCGGGCGATCGGGGGTTGCATTTGTCGAACACTGGCCATAATCATGTGTGTGCATGGTCCATCTCAGCTTCAAACACTCTCCGGATTGGACAGCTGATTAAAGAGACAATGCTGAATGGCCTAGCCGCCCCCTCTCCATGGTTTTGTATGAGAACCAAACCTATATAAGCCCAGCAAGACTTCCAGAGATTCAGAGAAACTCTGCGTCCGGTGGAACCGTTTGTTGACTGTTTTGAAGCAACATGCTCCAGCTGCTGGAGGTCCTCACCCAAGCCTTTCTGAGTTCCAGAGGCCTCACAGTCTGCAAGAACTTATCCACAGGATAAGCAAGCTTAAGCGACATCATGAACTCTAGTAAGAGTTTATGTTCTATGTTTTCCCCTTTTAATTTCTATTGGGCTAGGCCTGTACTATTACCTCGTCCCCCTAGTATCCCTAGAAATGGTGTGATCTGCATCCGGGTCATGACAATGCATATGCAGAAAACACGTCCCCATCAAGCTCTTGAAATATCCACAACTGGGTGTCGTCTCTCAGACAGACCCGGGCTCTCCGTGGCAGAGGCTCAGGCCCTGTGAGTCAGCAGGTAACACAGCACAGAGTAACAGCTTGCCAAGCGATAGGAAGCAGGGTTACACCTGGAAACATCTGGATACAAAGCAGAATAACAGACACCTGGCCATTCAGAATGGCAACATCTGGAAAAACTACTTCAAGGACCTTTACCAAGAAATCCCAGAAGAAAACCTGACACAAGAACAAAAACAAATCTTCACCAAACAAACATCACTGGAGAACACTATAAAAGATAACCAAAACCCTCTGGACATACCAATCACAATCCAGGAAATAAAAGAAAAAAATAAAACTAATAAAAACCAAGAAAGCCAGCGGACCAGATGCATTCTGCAAGAGATGCTGAAGTATAGCAATCCATCTATACAAGAAGCAATACTGAAAATGTTCAACCTGGTCCTCACTACTGGCTACTTCCCTGAACTATGGAACGAAGGACTGATAACCCCTATGCACAAGAAAGGAGACAGGCTGGACCCATCCAATTACAGAGGAATCTGTGTCAGCAGCACCCTGGGGAAACTGTTCAACAGCATCTTGAACAGCAGAATCCTCACCTTCCTGACAGAGCAGTGTACTGAGTAAGAGCCAGACAGGCTTCCTGCCAAACCACTGCACCACGTATCACATTTATACCCTACACAGCCTGATTAATAAGCACGTCCACAACACCAACAAGGGCAAAATCTTTGCTTGCTTTGTGGACTTCAAAAAAGCCTTTGACTCCATCTGGCAGCCAGGCCTATTGCTGAAAATACTAGAGAGCGGAATAGGGGGGAGAACATACGACACAATCAAAAGTATGTACTCTGAAAACAAAGGCTGCGTGAAAGTTAATAACTAAAGGACAGACTTCTTCCATCAAGGCCGTGGAGTTAGACAGGGCTGCAGTCTGAGTCCCACACTTTTTAACATTTACATCAATGAGCTCACAGCAGCCCTAGTATCCTCCTCAGCACCTGGGCTCAACTTGGCTGGAACTGAGATTAAGTCTCTTCTATACACAGACGACCTGCTCCTGCTGTCTCCAACAGAACAAGGCCTCCAACAGAAACTGGCAATACTAGAAAAATTCAGCCAGACCTGGGCACTCTGTGAACCTAGAAAAAAACAGAATAATGGTATTCCAGAAAAAATATAAAAAACATCCAACCATATCGCAATTCACACTGGACGACAATGCACTGGAACAGACAGCGAGTTACACATACATAGGTCTAACAATCAGCTCATCAGGGAAATTCAGCCTGGCCATAAATACACTGAAGGAGAAGGCCCGCAGAGCATTCTACACAATAGGGAAACAGATGTAGCACCTCAAACCACCAATACGAATCTGGATGAAAATATTCAACAGCATCATCACACCCATCCTTCTGTATGGCAGCGAGGTGTGCGGCCCTGTAACATTCCCAGACTCCACAAAATGGGATACCAGCCCAACAGAAATACTGCATCTGGAATTCTGCAAAACACCTTCTCCAAGTACACAGGAGTACATCAAACAATGCATGCCGGGCTGAGCTGGGCCGCTTTCCTCTACTGCTCACTGGACAGAAGAGAGCACTGACATGCTGGGCCCACCTAAACAACAGTCACCCACAGTCTTACTGCTACAGAGCAATGAGAAGCCAGGACCTCCTCACTAAACCCTGTGCCATCAAATAACTTGTCCTCTCACTCCAAGGACAAAACCCCACACAGATCAACAACCTGCCGAAAAAATAAATCAACTCAATCGCCAACGAAATGAAGAAGCGGTATGTGACTAGGTGGGACAATGAAATCCAGCGCTCAAAGAAGCTGGAAACCTACCACAGCCTACAGAGAGAATACACTCTGGCACCCTACCTACTGAAGGTAAAAGACCCAAAGCAGAGACAGACCCTGGGCCAGTACAGAATAAGTGCCCACAGCCTAGAAATAGAAACAGGCAGACACAGACAGAACTGGAAGCCGCGGGAGATGAGACTGTGCCAAAGATGTGAGCTAGGAGAGGTAGAAGATGAAACACACTTCCTGTTGCGTTGCACACAATACTCTGAAATGAGGAGTGCCCACCAAGAGAAACTCACTGCACTTATCCAGAACTTTAATAATATAGAAGAGAACCAAAAAATAGCGATCCTCCAGGGAGAAGATGAAACCACAGCAGAACTGGCTGCACACTATGTCAGCACCTGCCACAGGCTGAGAGACGTCCACTAACCCCCACATCCCTGTGTGAAACTGTTACCCATATACTGTGCAACCATTATACCCTACCCCCTAGTATTCATGTAATCATTGTCCCCCACCCCCTATTATTCACGCGAGGGCAAGACAGAGGGCGAGACAGAGGGCGAGACTTCAACTTACACACACACACACTCTCCCACACACACACACACACACACACTCCCACTTACACACTCCACTCTGGTATGCTGCATCTCCCTCCTCACACACAACCACACTCTCTCTCTGCCACTTACACACACACAGACACCAAACCCCTCCCCTACACGAGAGCAAGTGTCCGCCCTCTCAAATTCCTCTCTCTCCCTCTTATCAGCGGTGCCAACAGGAGATGAAATACAGCAGTGACCGGGTGGATGCTCTTATGTCTGAAGCCGGCTCACTGGAGTGGTATGCTGCATCTCCCTCTCTCCCCCCCCCCTCTCTTACCTGCCATGAGAGTGAGGAAATCCAGCCTGGGGGGCTCCCACCGTCCGCCTCGCCCGCGATACACATGGAAGCAGCAGCAACACGAGCAGCACTTCCTCCAGCCACACAGCGCCGCTCCGCAGACACATCCAGCTAAAGCCACAATCTCCAGGCCTCTCTCCGCCTCTGGTCCCGGCAGTTGCTAGGAGATCCTTAGTGGGGGAGGGCGTGCCTGTATGCGCCTGCGTTGGTGTGTGGTGTAGCGTCACTGCAGTGCCTCCAAGGGATGTCTTCGGCTGGGCTATCCTTCCGGCGTCCCGCGTTGCTAGGTGACCCGCTTGATCGTGTCCCGGCATCCTGAAATGAGCCACAGCACAGCAACGGCACTCTACAGGGGGTTAAATGCACTCCTCCGGGCGATCGGGGGTTGCATTTGTCGAACACTGGCCATAATCATGTGTGTGCATGGTCCATCTCAGCTTCAAACACTCTCCGGATTGGACAGCTGATTAAAGAGACAATGCTGAATGGCCTAGCCGCCCCCTCTCCATGGTTTTGTATGAGAACCAAACCTATATAAGCCCAGAAAGACTTCCAGAGATTCAGAGAAACTCTGCGTCCGGTGGAACCGTTTGTTGACTGTTTTTAAGCAACATGCTCCAGCTGCTGGAGGTCCTCACCCAAGCCTTTCTTAGTTCCAGAGGCCTCACAGTCTGCAAGAACTTAACCACAGGATAAGCAAGTTTAAGCGACATCATGAACTCTAGTAAGAGTTTATGTTCTATGTTTTCCCCTTTTCATTTCTATTGGGCTAGGCCTGTACTATTACCTGTTCCTAATAACTCGTCCCCCTAGGATCCCTAGAAATGGTGTGATCTGCATGCGGGTCATGACAATGCATATGCAGAAAACACGTCCCCATCAAGCTCTTGCAATATCCACAACTGGGTGTCGTCTCTCAGACAGAGGTAAATAAGGTTTATGTGCAATGCAGCAAGTAAAGTGTGGCATAGATTTCCATATCCCAGTGGTCACCCAACTACGTTACAGATGCACATCATACACAGATACAGTTGTATTGAGGCATACTCACAGACACCATGCAATGCCGATTTGGCAACCAATTGTTTCCTGGCTGGCGAGAGCTGCTGACCCCTATTTGTAGTAGCACTGGTACTGCTTGTTGACTTCCACAATGGAGGTTGAGTATTGCCGGTAGACCGTGTAATCTTCAGCAGCACACCTTCAATTATAAATGCCATTTACAATGAATGTGTTGTATTACATACAAGCTTCATTACCCTGTCAGAGAGACGACAATACGTCCAAGGGGTATGGACATTCCAAGAGCTTGATCACAACTGTTATAATGCAGACAAATACTTTTTGAACTCAGAACAGCTCAAGATACTTCAACAAGTGGGGCGGATTACTTGGCACCAAAAGTCCCCTATGGCCTATTATGGAGACTGAACCAAAACAACATTGTAATTGTGCATTAGGTGAGACTTATATATGTTTGTTGAAGGGCATTCAGGGAGACATACTTCCAATTATACCACTATCCTGCTTATTATTGTAGTTTCTATGCACCTCCTATAGTTTTTTTTTAGATTTCTGAGGCATGAAGAAGTGTGGTAACTTTGCAACATAATCCTACATTTCCTATAAGGATATGTAATGATAGCTCAAACTTTTCATAACTGCGCATTGTACCATAATTTACCACATCATTGTTTTAGCATAGCACAATTATCGCCAGTGTATATTCCTCTCCCCTGTGCCTTATTCTGTCTGGTGTAGTTGCTAATTTCCGATTATAAGACAATGATTAAAAGATGGGCCAATGGGGATCATATTAATAAAGGTTAACCCATTGTCCCTACCTATCTTAAGGGATCCTCAGGGGGTTAACCCAGTATCCCAGAGAATAATGTGATTGGGTTTATGTACCTCCCTGATTAGAATGAGTATGTTTTGCTGCTGCCCATGTGTGCAGGGCTGGTAATCACTCAGCGAGCCTGCACACACAGAGATAGGGTCCTGCTATCAGGAATATGGGTGGGGTAGTGCCCCAGCCATTGTTAGGAGTGGGGAGGAGCGCTGACTCAGGTCTGGGGAACAATGTCTCACCGAGTGGCGCTATTGTTCAGTCCAGATTCTGAGGCGCCTATCTCTGAGGGATATATTGGGTTGTCTTGGGGAACCGTTGCTGGGTATAAGCCCCGTAGGTACAATTTCTATTTGTCAGTTTGAATTTTCCACACCTCTTCAAACCCACCTCTGTGGGGTGTCTTAGGGGCACAGTCACCTGCTGTGTCCCGGATTGGCCGATCAGACGAGCCTCTGCTTGGTGATTAGTCAGCACCCCGTCTTCCATGCTTTGCTATTAAGACAGGTAACCTATGTAAAGACAGAAAGTTACTCCCTGCACTTTAATCATTGGGTAGCAATAAATGGGGAAATAAATATACATAGTGAAAACTAAATCTAGAAGACAACGGAGACTTTTGGTTACATCCTTTGATCAAATAATGCCAAGCTTGGTAACCAACTTCAAGGTAAGTCTCAATAGCAGGTCCCTATGCTAAATGCATATACATGTTCTGTGAAATATACCCTGTAAAGAGCTGCCGATTTCTCATTACTATGCCATCCGAGGTTTGTGCCGGAGATAAACCAAAGTGAGGCGTGTAAGTGGAGGCGAGCAGGCGATTTGAACTTGCTATAGTGCAAATATCATCCCTGGATTACTGCGCTACCCACAGCGGACGGAGCGTGGAAGCCTCCCGGGTTAGCCTTGGAAGCGGCGCCTGGCACCTAGTTGAGAAAGGATTCCCTGTTTGGGTGAGTTTGTGCCCAAACTGTGGGTAGCGCTGTCTGTCGACCTCATTCAAAATGTGTGTGTGTGTGTGTGTGTGTGTGTGTGTGTTCCCGATGTTAAGTGTCCTTGTCTCCTGTGACTGATATCACAACCTGCAAATAATATCCACCTCCCCAGGACCAGCTGTGAGATGAGGGCCGGATCTTTTCCTGGGAGTGCGTCTGTTTCTCTCCTGGGCTTTGCATGTACAGTAGACCGTTGGCATCTCGTTTCTCAAGGTTACGTTTCCTAGACAATGGAAAATTAAATAGAAACGTGTTATTGGGAGTTTTTAAACCCCACTATTTTGGGGTGGGGAGGGGGAGATATTTTGCACACCCACAGGTTCCTAGTTTATGGTTGTGCTACTCCCCAATGTTGCTGTGATTAAGGATAAACAGCTCCTATAAAAATAAGAGTTTTCTAAGAGGTTTCAAATACGATGTTATGTCAATGTTTCTCCATAAGAGGAAACATTGAGGAATTCAAAATAAAATGTAATATATAAATAAATTTAAATAAAAAGGCAAAACCTACATCTCAGATAACAGATTTGTATAATGAGTCCATTCACTTCTCCATCTCACCATTATGTGTCTGTAGTGACGATGATGGGATAAGCTGCCTAACCAGGATCACCTTACAGTGGGGGATTTGTGGAGACTAATTAGCAGAGAAATCATTATCCTCCTGACAATGATGGATGACATTAAACTATGAGGTCACATAGAAAGCTATCACAGAGCCCTTACCCCACCTCCTCCCACCCCCTCCGCACAGCGCTAGGTACATGGCCGCCGCTGCTTCTCCTCTTGCTCCTCCGTCTTATTACATGAACCACATTCACCCACCGTGCAGCCTCCGAACTAAAGCCCGGTGCGCGGGGGATCACGGGAGATGTAGTTCCGGGGAAGTGAAGCTGGGAGTCAGGGACATGCATAGTAATGTATTGCAATGGAGACCTTACTGCGCATGCGCATTCAAAAGAGTCTCGGTCACCATAGAGATGAAAGACGATGCACTCGGCGGCCATGATTACTTTGGGCAGATCCCATTGAGTGTAATGATAACTAAGGGCAGAGGAATGAGGCAACCAAACTGTGCAAAACAATGTGACTGGAATAACATGGGATCTTTGAATGAATATTACAGAGCTTGGATTTAGAATAGAGACAGTAATTGAATAGATGTAAAAGTTTCACAAGTGATGTTGGGATAGTGAAGGAACAGCCCAAGTGTTTCTTATTAATGCGAGTTATACATTTGTGTTTTGCTGCCTTTCTCCCTCTATAGATGTTATGGGGAATGTGGCATCTCTGGCAGTCTCAGCACCTGTACATGTATTTGTGTGTTTTGCTCAGTGATCATTTTGCAAATTCAGGATTTTACGCAATGTTTTTCATTAAATTATGGGCTATTCAAGGGATTAAACCTAAATGTATCAAGAATGATGCAGCAATGTCAGAGTCCTATTGATTTGGACTTAATTCACACCAATTCTATTAAGGGAAGCCACACAACGTGCAGTGTGTCACAGAACTATCTGGGGGTGAAACCTGATTCAGATCATGTGAGAAATCCAGGTCTCCGGGATACACGTTAGTGCCAAAGCAATACCGCCACCGTGTGGTCTGTGTGTGAATGGCAGATATTAAATCCTTTGGCCCTTTTTACCTTCTCTGTATATTTGTGTTGCTTCCGAGACCAGCAGAGTGTGTTACACATTAAATGTGTGGTTTTAGGATTTAAATAACAAAACAGGACGTGATAAATATTTGCGATTTAGAGTTCTGACAAGTTATCACAAAACCACTTCAACTGCTACTGAAATCTGAGGGAACACATGTTGCTCAGCCTTGTTTTTATACTAAAAAGGTGAAATCCCTGATAACAGGTTGAACAAGGTGACAATAGAAGCCTTTAATGTAACACATCCCAGCCTATTTAATGCAGATTTGACCGATTTCTAAATTAATGTCCAACCCAACAGGACAATGAGAAATATCACTTGTTACATTTATGTAAATGGAATAAAAAATGTGCGACAAACTATAAAAGGCCAATTCTGATAATGCAAATGAATGTGCTCGTATCTAACGCATGTGGCAAACACGGATTGCATGGTCTGTTACTAATCCCAAACTGCACTAGGATTTTCCCCCGATCAGATGCGTTATATACCATGCGGGTGTGAGGGCATCATTTCATGCACACTTATTCTGACACGTGCACATATAATCGGTATTTTAGTGAGGCTCAAAAAAAGTACATGAGGGAAAATAATCGCAGGTTATTAACCCCAAATCCTACTTCCCGAGCACGAACTCCATTACTAACACAGCAGCGCCACCCTGTGGGATGTGTGTGACCTGCAGATTATCTGAAGGGGATTCTCGGCGATTGTCACTTTGTCTGCGGTTCTCCCGCCTCTTACTAACAAAACAACACAAGTGCAGCGAACACGTGGCTGGGTAGGAAGCCATAAAGAGCTAAAAAATAAATACATCACATAAGATACTTTATAATATATAATAGCTACAAAAGCAAATAACTGAGAAAGTGCAATGTATAATAGAACACTTCCCTTTTATCCCGAGCACAGATGACATATGAGCATATCTCTTATAGTGATAAAGTGGGTGGCTCTTAGAAGAGCCTTTGTGTTTGTGGGTCAGTGATGAGATCGGGGTTACTTGGCGCTGGTGTACTTGGTGACCGCCTTGGTGCCCTCGGACACGGCGTGCTTGGCCAGCTCTCCCGGCAGCAGCAGGCGCACAGCGGTCTGGATCTCCCGGGAAGTGATGGTCGAGCGCTTGTTGTAATGAGCCAGACGGGACGATTCCCCTGCGATGCGCTCGAAGATATCATTCACAAAGGAGTTCATGATGCCCATGGCCTTGGAGGAGATGCCGGTGTCAGGGTGAACCTGCTTCAGCACTTTGTACACGTAGATCGCGTAACTTTCCTTCCTGCTCTTCCTACGCTTCTTCCCATCCTTCTTCTGGGTCTTGGTCACCGCTTTCTTAGAGCCCTTCTTGGCCGCTGGCGCAGACTTGGCTGGTTCAGGCATGTCGGGCGATGCTTCTTCTCCAAACAGCAGAGAAACAATGTCACCTAAACCCCCAGCAGCTCTATTTATAGGAGTCCTATGCAAACTAGCAGCCCCAGCATTCTGTTCTTCTATTGGCTGACTTTATCATGTGACCGTTTATGACATCATTAGTTTTCTTTCAAATTAGACGATTGGTGGTTTCAGGATTATGGAACTGATTGGCTGTTTTCAAAACTGACCAATCACAGAGGAGTTCAGCTGCTTTCTGAGTGTATAAATAAGGGCACAGGGGGCGGGGTTTGTCACTTCTCCTGTTACCCGAGCTGCTGTCTGAGTGATACACGATGTCTGGAAGAGGCAAACAAGGCGGGAAAACTCGCGCTAAGGCCAAGACGCGCTCATCTCGGGCTGGGCTGCAGTTCCCAGTCGGCCGTGTGCACAGGCTGCTTCGGAAGGGAAATTATGCTCAGCGTGTGGGGGCCGGAGCCCCGGTCTATTTGGCCGCAGTGCTGGAGTATCTGACCGCTGAGATCCTGGAGTTGGCCGGTAACGCCGCCCGGGACAATAAGAAGTCCCGCATCATCCCCCGGCACCTGCAGCTCGCTGTGCGGAACGACGAGGAGCTGAACAGGCTGCTCGGAGGGGTCACCATCGCTCAGGGGGGTGTCCTGCCCAACATCCAGGCCGTGCTACTGCCCAAGAAAACCGAGAGCCACAAGCCGGCCAAGAGCAGCAAGTGAGCTTCACCCCCGAGACCAGGAGCAGAGACCCCCACATACCCAACACAAAGGCTCTTTTCAGAGCCACCCACAACATCAAAAAAGCGTTATAGTATTTCACATTTCCTGCAGGACATGTTTTTATTATATGTCTATCTCCATTCTAAGTCACTTTCATTGTTTATGATAATAGTTCTCTTCATTTGTAAAGTAATGTATAATTAAGTCCATGTATGTGGAGGTGTCAGTTCTGTCATTAGAAACAGTAATGCGTTTGATACGACACTGCAGAAAGCAAATCAATATTTACCATGAAGGCACCTACTGTATATATAACTTGGGGGTGAACTTTAATTACCGACATGATGATTTTTCGGAAAAATCCCATACAATTGATGAACTGATTAAAGTATGCATTTAGTTTGCTGGAACCATAACTATAAAGCTAAACAAAAAAACTGTGTCTAGTTCATCGCTAAATAAATTAAAACAAAGTAGTGCAGCATGGCTAATACACTATAAAGTAGTGTTTGTTTCTGTTTGTGATTATACAAAAGGCGCAACGTGTTGGTATTAGGAGTCTATTCTTGAAACAATTTACCACACGGTGGCGCTGTTGGATTAGAAATCGGTATCTTCATTACTTGGCTTGTAAAGGCTAAAACCTGTATTTATATCGGACACAAATTCGCAAGCCATGAAGGTTTATTATACTGAAAATGTATATAATGTATCATTAAAGACAAGTGAGTAACATTGATGCAAGAACAATTAAAAAAAAAAAAAAATTCAACCAACGTTGTTTACAGATTGCCCTCGAACATGCAAAATCAAGTCATAATATAATTAATGTTGACATGTTAGAAAATAAAATAGCATAATGGTATAGAAAGATTCAATAACCAAAAGGCAGAACACATAATTACAGCATCTGGTCTTCGAAATAAACAGCACAAGTTTTTTGGAGGTACAATTTATCAAATTAATTCCTTTATGAGCAAGAACAATAATCAGAATTTATTTTTGTACCACTAATATACTCTGTGCTATAAACTAAAAATTACAGAACCTGTCCCTGGTCCATCTGTGAGCATGTGGCCCATATACTATCTGTCACGGACCGCACAAAAGTGAGCATGTGATATGCAACCAGGGTTAATACACACGGCTACTCTAGCCAACTCACCTTTCTCCTGCACAAAGTACTTTCAATATGTTTATATTAACCCATTACTCAATTGCAATCCCATCTATGTGCGTACATCACTGGATAATTTAGGCAAAATATGTAATTATTTACCAGAGTCTCAGGTCCCTGTTTATTATAGAAAAAAAAAAATTGTGCACTTAACACACAATAACTTGTAGCTAAATGTGGCAGCAATGAAAATACTCTGTACAAAGCGTGCACCAGTTTATTCTGAGCCCCAACACATTACTTATTAAATGTTTTAATACCCCCGTCCATGGTCAGTCCGGAGTCCCTGGGCTCTGTTCCCTGTATGGGAGCTGGCGGCACTCACAAGCCAATCGGATCTGGACTCAATGACCGGTTTGGCAGCGTGCTGCCACATGCTGTCTGAGCTCTGATCTGACAGCAAGGTATTGCGGAACTGCCGACTGTGCTCCGGCCCCTTGGCCCTAGTTATACTGGCAGGGATAGGGTTGTCAGTTTGGTCAGGTTACACCCAGCTTACTTTACTGGTCTCGTCCAAGACATCCAAGGGATGAACTCCAATGTCCGGGGAGTGATGGTTTCATTCTTGGGACCCTCAACAAACATAGTGTCAGAGATGGCAAGGTCTCAAGTCTGACAGCAGGTCACAGCCACAATGGGAAATAAAATTGGCAAAGAGCCAAGGATAGCGTTGCACCACGAGTAGGAACAGATGAAGAGGCTGTGGTAAAAACATAGTTATTGGCAACCAGAGAAACACACTAACATGTTTCGCACCCACAATAGGGCACACTCGACGGACACACTCTACCCCTATTAGTGGCACATAAAATTGCCCTAATCAGTTCCCAACAACATGTTGGTGTTATGGCCTGGGAGGTCTCTGCCATTACGGATGCTCTGGGCCATGCCCTAATCGATGAAAACACGGGCCACCTGCAGGGACTTAGGGGCACCATCGGACAGGTGGCAGATGCTCTGGCCCAAACATATCAGGTTGGACAAGAGTGATGACCGTGCCAGGGTCCAACTGGCTGGCCACCATCATAGTGCTGATGGTATAAGGGCACAAATATTTCAACCGCACAATGATCTGCTCTAGCCCAATGGTGGCTCCTCTTTGTGTTGCAGCACAGGCAGCAATCTCGGCAGCCTCTGAGACTGGGACCTGGGTTGCCTGGGTGATATGGTGGGTCACCTGCTATTGCTCGAGCATGGGAATGTGACTTACCCTGGCGTTTATATGAGGAGCTGGGTTGTGGGTCCCATCGCAGGTGGATCGGTTCAAAGTGCAGTGGGGCAAACCACCCTCAGGTGGCACGCCCTGTTGAAAGCAAAGCATTGCCATTTATGGGTAAACTTGGTGGTCGGGTTCTGGAACTAGGGGGCACTGGGCAGCTCCACAAAGATGCATCGGACCTTGGGGTTTATGTGTGCCGAGGAGGTTGGTGGCCAGGAACTGGAACACTCGGTTGGGGTTGTTGCCAGAATAGGAGTCGAGCCGCCATGAACTCATCCGTAATCTTGGCAATTTGCTGAGCCATTGATGGTTTGCCATCCATAATGCATTCACTCACCTCCGGGAAATGTTTGAGTACAAATTGCTCCTTCACGATTAAGTTAAGGAATACATTGAAGGTACTCACTGAACACACATTTATTCACCTCTTTGCATGATGGGCTGACCGTGCCACAGAGTCAGTGTGCAAATCCGTGGACCCCTTGTGCATGGCATGAAACTGGGTCCAGTAAGTCTCGGGCGTGATCTCATACTGAGACCAGAGCAGTGCTTTTACCACCTGGTAGTCACCAGCATCCTCCCAAACCATTGCTTGATAGGCTTCCATATCTTTCCCACGCAGCTTGGGAAAGAAGCCTGTCACGGGAGACCAGATTTTTTAAAACACTTCGCCAACTGGGGTCTGAGGGAGAAGAATCTAGCCTCAACTAGGTGCAGGGGACTGCTTCAGTAGATTTGCCCTGTACAGCTCCTTCTCAGTGCTATTGTCCCAATAGCACTATTTAAAATCCCGCCAGTCGCCTGTCCGATCAGCTTCAAAACTTGTCTGGTACTCTGATTGGCTTCTCCCCTTACATAGCTCTCGGGCTCCTATACTTTTCATGGAGCAGGGGCAACCAGCCAATCGGAGGACGATGTCTTGTCCGGCTGTACAAATCAGAGGAGGGGGCCGGCTTAGTCATTCTTGACCGCCCCTCGAGTAGGGAGGGTCTAGCGAGGGGGAAATTTGAAATAGCCAATGGAAATTGTGCCTATGGGACTTAGACACGGCAACGGTTGAACTAGCCAGCCCCATACATCCCGCTGGGTAGGCACCTCAGCCTCTCATGTGAAAAAAGTCTTTGCACCAACGAGAACCAGTTCCCCGGACCTGATTACCATCCCTTCCCTACTCACCATTGTCCTCATACTCACACCGACCCCACCTTCTGTCACAAAGCAGCTTTTCTCCGAAATGCTAGCAAAACAAAAGGCAGTGCTGGCTGCCGTACTAAATGTATGGGGAATATACTACTACAGGGCACAAAAGTGCCTTTTTTTTACCGATACAATCCCTGTTCCCAATTCCTACTGTTTTCCCCCTTCTAGAGATTACACAGTGATTAGCTCTTTTCTGGAAGAGGTTACACAAAATACATTATACACAGGCCAAACGAGCCTCACCGAGGTGGCTATTACACACAGTTTTGGGGTATCCAGCCGGGCTTCATCTTTATTATGTGAGGTTGGCTACCCCATACCATCAAATATCCCCCTTTAAGATGAAGGCTCTGGGAAAGCTACCCCATCAGGTGTCTCTCCAAGGCTGAAGACCCTGGAAGTCCGTTTATCGGGGCTGGGATAATCCTGCTGGGAATGACTATTGGCGTTGCTGTGCTCATTGCACTTTTTTGTGTTGAATGGTAAAATTAAACTCCTGGAGGTCACACCAACTTCCCATTTTCACCTTACACCCGCTGCAACAAGCTAAGGGGTTTGCGATCAGTGATCACAGTGAAAGGCTTCCCGTAAACATGACCTATAATTTCTTGAGAACCCACACATTGTTGAGACTCTCTTTCTCGATTGTGGCATAGGTGACCTCCCAAGGCAACAGCTTGCAGCTTAGGTAGGTGAACATATCCTTGCTGCAATCCTCACCTACCTGGCTTAGCACAGCACTGATGCCATAAGTTGAAGCATTGGTTTGCACCAAGAATCGCTTGATGTTATCGAGGACCACCAGGATCAGAGCACTGGCTAGAGCATCTTTGAAAGCCTAAGGGGAAGGGCAGTGGGAACAGCGCTAATGCAATGAAAATAAAAAATTAGTGACAATTAGACAACAAATAAATATAAATACACCCCTAAATAATGAGGTGAAGGCAGCCAGGAAAAATAGGTGACACAAACCAGAAAACACAGTTAAAACAGATAAACCGGCGCATAAAGGAAATAAAAATCTGACCAAATATAGTCCAATTCAAAAGGCTGGGATGAGTTCCATGGAAGTGTCCTCAATGTAATCTCAGACAAACAAACATGTAAGACGACAACATGAACGAGAAAAAAAGAAAGAAAAAAAGATCATAGTGCAACTAAATACAAACAACAAATCACTGATATAGTATGCAAAATAAGACAGCAGTTTAATACAATGATTAAAAAGTAAATATAAAACAACAAACATGTGCTAGTTGGGCAGAAACCACTAATGAAGTGATGGCATCCAGTGGGGCTAAAATTGAGACCCTACTTACAGCAATGCTGATATGTATACACCTGTAGCTCAATCACACTTAACACTCCGGGGCCTGGAGGGAGGATGATACAGCTCGACCGCCTAGAGACTCTGCACCGCTGGGAAGCACAACTCCTGTGGCTCCACGCCGCCAGCCGCCACAACTGTCCTCAAACGCGGGTCAGCTCTTGGGTAGGAAGCCGCCCAAACTCAGTGCCGCCGAAGGACTCACTGGGACAGTCACGCAGACCAAAAAAGGCTCTGCCAGAGAATAGTCCACCCTACGCGTCCTTTGCACCAAGAATCGCTTGATGTTATCGAGGACCACCAGGATCAGAGCACTGGCTAGAGCATCTTTGAAAGCCTGTAACGCTGCCCACACTCAGGAGACCAGGTAACTAGCACCAACAGCATCTTCTTTGTTAAATCAGTCATGGCTTGAGCCAGGGCACTATACTGGGGCAAAAACATTCTATAGTAGCAGGTGGTACTTATAAAAGTGATTACCTGCTTTATAGTGTGGGGGACCGGCCAGTCCACTATTGACACAACTTTCGTGGGCTCAGGCTTGGAATGTCCCCGGCCTACCCGGTAGCTGCGGTACAATACCCCCGCCATGCCGACTTGGCACTTGGATGGCTTTAGTGTCAGGCCAGCCTCCCTGATACTATCTAGGACTGCTGCTACATTAACCAGATGAGTGTCCCAGTCATTAATACAAATGGCTAAGTCGTCCAGATAAGCCCAAACATAGCCCTTAATCCCTTCCAGCAACCGGTTGACAAGGCGCTAGAACGTGGCCGGCGATTTCTTCATCACAAATGACATGACCAAAAATTCTTACAAGCCAAGGATGTTGAAAGCCGACCTTTCCTACGCCTGCTGGGTCAATGGAATCTGTACAGATTCATGGTGGCCAGATACCTGGCCCCGATGAGCTCATCTAAGAGCTCATCCATGTGGGACAAAGGATAGGCATTTGCCACGGTCTGAGTATTAAGCTGACGTTATTTTACACAGAACCAAGTGGTCCCACCCTCCTTGGCACCACGAATACCGGTGAAGCCCAAGGACACTGAGCACGAGAAATTACCCCCAATGCCATCATCTTCTCAACCTCCCCCTTAATGCTCCACTTTACCTCCGCAGAGATCCATTACGCTTCTTGAGGAGTGGCCAATGATCCCCGGTGTTGACCGGGTTATCGATTAGATGGGTAATGCCCTGATTATCTGTAAACATGACCTGGTACTGCTCTAGCATCTCTCGCACCAGCTTGGGAACCGCGAGTTGGGCTACCTGCCTCTGGATCCTGGTTTACCACATAATTACACTCATGCACCCGCCGGTGAACCGTGTACGGGCCCGCCCAGGCGGCAAGTAGCTTGTTCTGCCAAGTGGGCTTCAGAACAAGCACCTGCTGCCCTGGGATTAATTCTCTACTACGGAAACTCCTATCATACCAGCGTTATTGCCTGATCTGAGCTGCCTCAAGTTTAGCCTGTGCCAACCCCATGTGTTCCTCTATCTGGTCCCTGAGCCCCACCACGTAATGTAGCACCAAAGCATCAGTATCTCCCCCTCCCAGCCCTTATGAAACAGATTGAGTGGTCCACGGACATGGCACCCATAGAGGAGCTTGAAGGGGGAATGGATGGTAAACTCCTTTGGCACCTCTAGATACGCGAATAGCAGGTGATGTAAGTGAGCTTGTCTGTCTCACCCTTTCAGCTTCCACAAATGCTTGCAACATTGACATTAAGAAATGTTGGGACAGGGTTCGGGACAAATGTCTGGCTTGTGCTGGCTTACCTGCTTGGTGTCCACCGGGACTTTAGCTCTCTTTGGCTCCAAAAGCTGGGGAGAGATAATTTGGGTGGTGTGCGGCAATGCCAAAGGCACTTCCACCTGGGCAACTTCCTAACTTTTGCTCGGGGTGACCGCAGCCACTGGTGCATTCTCCTCAGAGTATTCCATGTCCCTCCAGATCCACTTCTGCATCGTTGACTGCTGCTGCACATTCTGCACGGCCTCCACTTGTGTAGGGTTTTACAGGTACAGTTAATGGGAGAATCATTTTTTTTTTTCAAATAATTTTATTAGGCATCTAGATATGTATGCAGGTACAACAAGCGATAAAGCCTAACATTTTTAAATCAACAATTTTTTTGGGGGGAAACAGATTGACAACCTCAGTTGTCAGTAAAGAGCTCAATAGGTGTTTGGACAAGATGGCCTCCATCTACAGCGATGCCCTTTAGCAGCGGGGACTCTATGTAAGGGGAACCCAGCAGCGCTCAGGGTCCGGTTCCGCGCTGCGGGACAGAGTCTCAGAAAGCAAACAGGTTTGAAAGCTCTGCAGTCTCAAACCCCACAGGAGTGGGAACAAACCCTGGGGAGCCTTGGAAGTGGCGCCTGGCACCTAGAATTCCCCTGTATTCCCTGTTTGGGGAGTGTAAGGGGTTTGTGAGTTTGTGCTGTGCTGGATACGGCCAGAATAAATTCTCTTTATTGAAACGCTTTGTCCGTTCTGGTGCCTTGATCCCGGGGTTACGTTCTGGTCTCCGGGATAATCATTGAGATAAAGTGTGACTGAAATAAAAAAAAAAGGATCATTGAATTAATAGAACAGATTGATTTAGAAACATTGTTCACAAAAGTAAGGAAGACCCTAAGGGGCCTATGCAGAGAGCAGCGCTATAGTAAATATCGCCATTTCAGGGGGAGAGCGAGAGAGACAGGGGGAGAGCGAGAGAGACAGGGGGAGAGCGAGAGAGACAGGGGGAGAGGGAGAGAGACAGGGGGAGAGAGACAGCGGGAGAGGGAGGGTGAGAGGGAAAGTTATGTTTCGCCGCGAAGGCGCGGGATTCCGGGCATTTAATTGGTTCAAGGACCGTCACGTGACACGACGGCCCCTGAAAAATCAAATTTGCCGGCTTCAAGTTTCCACTATAAGCGCACGCGGCGGCGGCAAAGCTTTTGTGTTTGTGCGATGTTGTGTCGCTGTCGCAGGCACTATAAGCACGGCCTAGGGGCTGTTATATAGTGTGTGTGCAGCCGTGCACAAATGTATTACATTGTGCACACACACAAATACATACACATCCACACATATACATACATACATATATACACACATACACACACACACATACACACACACACACACGCATACACACACACACATGCATACACACACACACACACACACACACACACACATATACACAAATACATATACACACACACACACACACATACACCGGGGTTGCCACCTCTCCGGGTTTCACCCGGAGACTCCGGGTTTGGCATCCCCTTCTCCGGGCTCCGGGTTTGTGGGGTGGTTGGGATTGGTGTTGGTGCTGTTGTGTGTGATGTGGGTGTTAGGTTTGTTAGTGGTTGTGTGTCCTCTTCTGTTTCCTGCTCAAGAGTCTTGCAGAGAAGGCATTTCTGGCACCATCGAGTCTCTATCTGTACCCTCAACTACAACGGGTCGGGTCCGTTCCACATTACTACTGCTGAGCTGTGATAGCTAAGAATATAACTGTGTAGGTCTTGTACTTATCCCAGTCCTCCCCAGAGCTTGCTGCCAGCAGGACCGATCTGGTGTACTCTGGGTTGTTGCTTGCCATGCCAAATAAGGTGGAACATCTGTGTCTGAAAGTTTTTAGATCAGCGGCCGACGTGGGCGGGATGTTGGAAGGGTAGTACATTCCTTGGGAGTATTTATCTTAGTAGATATCTCTCACCGAACCACGAATCTGGTATCCTTTCCCACGATCTAGATTCCTTTTCTGATCTTGCCACCCTAACTGTCGGTAAGTGTATCCTGTATAAATCCCGGTAGTGACCTGACACATTAATTCCCAGATATTTAAAGTAGTTGGAAGGGCACCATCTGTATTAAGTAGTTGTTTTGAGGTTTGATCTCGGGATTGGAGGAGACTAATGAATTGTAGAGCCTCTGATTTGTCCCTTCTGTTATTTTGGTATCTGATACTTTACCAACTCCGTCAGTCCTTCTGACGGTTAGGGAGTGGAAGTTCGGAGTTTGTCAAAGTAAGAATATATATCATCAGCGAATAGGGTGAAATTTTGTAGGCGCTTTATCGATAGGGATTTCCCTGGATTGGGTTTTTTCGGGTTTTGTCTATTTTAAGAGCCAGTGGTTTCAAATAGATGCTGAGGCGAAGAGGAGAGGGGGGGAGGAGGTGCATCATTGTGTAGAGTGGGGTACCCATTTTGATTTGGAATCGTCAAGGCCTCCCGCCCGGGGTGCGTACTGAGGCAGTGAAGGGTTCTGAAGAAGTGCTTGACAACCTTTAATCGAACGAGTTCTCCAGAAACCAATTTTATCAGTGTTTGGTCTAGAAATAGCAGTCAATCCTGGTCAAATGCTTTTCCTTCTTGGCGTCAGGCGTTAGATAGAGCATCGCCTTTGAGCTGAAGAGGTGGGTCATGTCTTTATATATTAATTATTTACAGTGTATTGTCTGAGGCCGTTCGCCAGGACAAACAACCGTTCTGGTCCCTGTGTATTAGTCCTCGGAAGGCTAGGGTTAAGTCTTTAGTGGTCGCAAAGGTTAACTATATAGTTAAGGGTCGTTGTCAACAGTGAGATTGTGGTTGTAACTGCCACATTGGTGTGGGGTCCTTCCCTTCTTTAAGTAATCGACCAGATTTTGCGGACGGACAATGTGTGATGAGGAAGGACTCCCTTCTAAGAATGAGTTGAACAAGTACATAGGTTGGATAGATCCGTGTTGGACAAGATGGCCTCCATCTCACAAAGCCGATGCTACTTTAGCACGGGATCTATGTAAGGGTAACCCAAGCAGCGCTCAGGGTCAGGTGTGATCCAGCGTGCAGGGAAAGTCAACGGGTGCGCCCCAAGGCGCCGCCAAGAGACCCTTCCACGGCGCGGGGAGCTTCAATCCAGCTGGAGATGTGAAACAACGGTTTTTCCGTGTGCGGGACAGAGTTCTCAGAAAGCAAACAGGTTGAAAGCGCTGCAGTCCAAACCCCACGAGGGGTTGAGCAGCAAACCTGGGGAGTCTTGGAGTAGGGCGGCCTCGGGCACCTAGAATCCCTGGTATCTGACCTTACTTTGGGGAGTGTAAGTGCTTTTTAGTTTGTGCTGTGCATGATACGGCACAGAATAAATGTCTCTTTTATTTGAAACGGCTTTGGTCCCGTTCTGGTGGCTTGATCCGGGTTACGTTCTGGGTATCCGGGACAATCGTTAGATAAAGTGTGACGGAAATAAAAAAAACAAAGGATGCATGAATAATTGAAGCAGATTGCATTTAGTAACCATTGTCACAAAAGTAAGTACAACCCAAGGTGTTTTTCATGTTACTGTCGGATTACACACGTGTGTGGTTTTTGTCGCTCTTTATTGGTGTGCGTGTGTTTGCCCTAGATAGATTGTTGGGCAATGTTATCTTTGTGCATTTGCCCCCCACAAATCATTCACATACTTTGTGCGATTTAAGAAGTTGTATCTAGAGTCGCTGTGTATTTCAAACTTAATTCACTAATTATATTTAGGGAATACGCCAAACGAGTTGCAACCAAATATCGTGGAGGTTGAAAACCTTTGATTCAGATCATTTGAATGAAAAACTCCATGGGTCTCCAGATACCAGGTTCAATTTCACAAAACAATTACTGCCACCGTGTGGTCTTGTTGATGACAGATATAAACTTTTGGGCGCCTGTTTTACCTTCTCTGTAATAATTGTTACCGACGTCCCCAAACGATGTTTTACAACATGAAATGCTGGGTTGTATTTATGATCATAAAACCAAAAAAACGTGGTTCAAGGTATTAGAGATTTACAGTTGTGACAAAGAATCAGTAAAGTCACCGAAAGTGCTAAGAAAGTCCTGATTGGACTTTTTTTCTCATTGCAAAGCTGATACATGATTGCCACTATATATGGGACTATTTAATGGAATATACAAGAGGTGACATTTTATGAAACCATTTCATTGGGATTCTGTTTTAAGAAAGAAAAAGACAGCAAAATAAGTGAAGAATGCTCAAACATTGTCATTGTTTTAGCAGCGTCTATAAAATGTCAATTGGTTCAAATAGGCGGTGTAAAATCAATACAGGAAAGGCATTTATCATATACATTTTCTTTTGCAGAGTTTGTACCAATGTGCAATTGTAAAAAATAGTGGATAGTAGTTGACCTCGAGCAATTCTAAATCCACGTTTTAAATCTGTCCAACTGCAGGACACTTAAGTTCCAGAGAAGTTATACAAAACGTGAAGACCAATATTTGAGTTTTGCTTATTAGATTGAGCGTTATAGCGTATGGGGTGAAGGGAAGAATATGCAAAGTAGGTTTTTATATACAGTGGAATCGAATCATAGAAAAACGCTACTAAGGCTCAACAAAATGCTATCAACACTGGTGGTTTTGTAGGGATTGTTATTCTCTAACACCGTTCCATATGAAATATTGCGTCCCGTCAGCAGACGAGCAAACATGGAAACGGGTCAGAATCAGAGGTGGCGTGTACCGAGCGCTATAATACAGGAGGAATTGTGGGTGGCCCTTAAAAGAGCCTTTGAGGTTAATGAATGTGAATTCCGTATTCATCCGTTGGTAGAAGTGTCCACCGTTTAGCCTGGCCGAATCCATCGAGGTGCGCGTCCCTGGGCTTGAGAGCATACACCACGTCCATAGCGGTGACTGTCTTCCTCTTAGCTGTGCGTGGTGTAGGTGACGCGCGTCCCGGATCACAGTTCTCCGATAAACGTTGAGTCACCGCCACGGTCTCTTCAAGATGGAGCGGAGATGCGCTTCACTCCTCCTCTGCGAGCCAGGCCGGTCGTGGAATAGCAGTGCTTGGTTACCTGGATGTTGTCAGCCGAGAACTTGCCTGTCCCTCTTGGCACCCCCTTCTTCCGTGCCACTTTTCCTCCTTTTGCGTGCGACCAGTCAGTTCGGCAAAAGTGAAAACAAGAAGCGAATGAGGTAATTGCGGTGGTGGTACAGATGCTTGCATAGAGCAGTCATGAGCGGGGACCTGAGTGAAAACACAGACACCCCATGGGGGAGAACAGTGAATTGCACTGAAAACGTTCCGTTTGAATTTGATTGTGTGAAAGTCTTTATTGATTGGCTCAGTGATAGCTCGTTATTGTCTTATAAATAAAAAAAAAAAAAAAAAAAAAGCTAGTCCCGCGACAATGTGATTGGTTTGGAGTTATCTCAATAACAGTGATCAGATTTGCGTTTTTGCCTAGTATTGCCCAAACTCACCGAACACATTTGTTGTGCAGTCTATTTCATGTTTTTAATTATATTGTTGGTCTGCATCCTATTATGTCAGTAAATGTGGTAATTCATGTGTATATTTAGATGTGTATTGATCAACGAACATTCCTAAGTATTTTTTTTGAATAAATATCCCTGTTTTTTTATTTCTATATTATGTTCCTAATTTACCCTGCATGATATGGTGCATCAGGGGAAGAATGCAGATGCGGAGGAAAAATGTTCAGAAACACACAATCCTCCTAGTCGAGAATGTCGAAGTTGACAGTTCCTCTTCACAGGGGTTGGCAGTGCTGCTTCGAATTGAAGGTCAAGTGGGAAGAAGTTACATGAAATCAACTATAACCTACCAAGTCTAAGGCTGTGCCTTAAGTGTATAGCGTCCGCCGATGGTGACGGGGCACACTGACGGGTGAACCGTCCACACGCGTCGCCACACGACAAAGTTATGTTTCCCGCGACGGCGCAGGATTCCGGCTATTTAATTGGTTCAATGACCGTTTCACGTGACACGACGGCCTCTGAAAAACATCAAGATTTTGCCGGCTTCAGTGTCCACTGATAAGCGCCTGGCGGCGGCGCAAGAGCTTTTGTGGTTTGTCGATGTTGTGTGTCGCTGTAGCAGGCACTATATCAACGGCCATGGGGGGCTGGTTTATGTGATAGTGTGTGCCGAGCCGGGCACACAATGTATTACATTTGTGGCACACACCAAACTAACACAACACACACACACACAAACAACACACACACCCACACACACACCACACACACAAAACCAACAACACCACCGAACACAGAGAATACATCAGAAGTGAGACAGTGATTAAGCTACCACGACACAAAGAGGGGAACCACACAACTACACTCACTACCGCATACACACCGACAAACAAAG
>WSYH01006281.1:0-39135 GCA_036426205.1 Ascaphus truei
AAAGTGACAAAAACCCTCCACAGCAAAGCATATAGCAAGTGGAAATACAACTGTATGCTCATTTGCATGTCTAAGGCAGGTCTGCAACCCCGCCTTTCACCATTATCACCCAGCACACAGCACTTCCACTGCAGCAAGGGATTCTGGGAAATGACATGCAAATGAGCACACAGTGCCACTTTTTGCTTCAAAAACCATTTTTAACATGGTTCCCTATAGGCTTAAGCTTGCTGCATGGTCACAGCTTTGAGCACAGCCAGGATTAAGATGCATAGCCAGAAAACCCACCCACAGACAGCCATTTCGACCTTAATGGGTCTCATCAGTGGGGGGTTGGTTAACTGGCTATGCAATGAAGCAATGAGGATGGGGTTTACCATACTTAGTTAAGTTTACTCACCATATATATATAGTTAAGTTATGGTAAGTATATATATATTTGCTAAAGGGTACAATGCCATAAGACACCTTATTGCCCATTCACTTGAATAGGGCAAAAGGTATCTTCTGGTGCCAAATGGTATCTTATGGCATAGCACTAGAGCTGTGACCTGTTATATTATTGCACATAAATTAAAGTCAATCATTTGCTATGCTTGTCATTGTCGTTTACTCTTGTTGGAGCAATATAAACAAATAATATGAATAAAACATATGTAACGGTTTTCCTGGCCTGTCTGACCCACCCAATCTCATATTGGCCCCTGTGGTCTAACCAGTCCCCAATACATGGTCGTGTCTGGTGGTGCACCTGCTGGCAACAGGACTCCTGAGTCTCCCGCATGATGGTGTATCGGGATTGCCAACCCAGACAGACAGCTGAGGTAGTGTTCATGAGTCCTACCTATATCCAGTGCAGCGCCTCCACCTCATCAGGATCCCTGCGTCCGCAAGGGGATGGTTCTGATGAGGAACTCCTCCGTGGTGCCTTCCTCTGTAGAGTAATTCCAGACTCACACAGTGGGGTTGTCTTTGAACAGGGCATCTTTATTGTTGCTTGGTGGTATGGGCCAGCTTCCCCTCACAGCTAGCAGCTTAGCCGCTCATTCCTTTGCTGCACTCCATTAGGAAGGTTCCTTCTCCTCTAATAGAGTTGCTCTCCACCTCTCCCCTTAGGGAAATTCATCAGCTTGTCTCTCTTGAGCTGCTCAGCCTCACAGCTATTGCATCAGCCTCTGCAACACTGTTGCAGACCTCCACATGACTCTCCTGAACAGAGTCAAAACACCAACTGAACAGAACTGCTAACTTTAGGCAGTGCTGTGTCTTATATCACCTCAGGAACAGGCACATCTCTGATGTCACTAATCGTGGACACACAGCATGTTGTCACTTCCTTTGGGACATATGACACCTCACCAGGGTTTGAGGGCAAACCTCCATGATTGTTGCTGGCAATCCAACATACTAACCAGGTTTACTGCCAGCATGAGAAAGAGATATGTACACCAATTTTATACATGGCTACATTCTCCCCCTGGTGGAACCCAACTACCCGGCTGGGATCTAAATTTGCGGAACCTTCCTTCAGGTAGCACTGCAAAACACAACAACACTCATTACAGTACATATCTTTTCATCATAACATAATAACAGCTACATCCTAACTTAGATGTGTAACAACCAGGATTACTCCCTGCTGGAGTATCCATTACTGGTACTACCATACCCTCTTAAGGTGGCCTGCGCACAGCATGGTCCACTGGGTTTAGAGCAGCAATTCTATAACACTCTGGGTGACATACTGGACACCCACAATCAGCCCATAACTCTGGCCTGGATGCTAGTGGACTGAGAGGATCATGCCCATACACTTCCTTCAGGCATCTCCTGGAGATGTAAGCTATATTTTCTTGATTACACCACTTCTCGTCTAACACTTCAGGATCCCAATCCTCTAGAGAGCTATCAGAATCCCAATTTTCTTCCCCTGATCCTTCCTCCTCATCAGTACTATATCCCCTATCCTCATCAGTGGAACCCATTTTGAACTCAATTTCTCCCTCCCATGGCTGGTGAAAATAAAGTAACAACTTTTGGCGATTCCTGGCAACTCTTGCCGACACTGGAGGCACATAGGGTGGTACTCGAGCAACAGGCACAATATGAGCAATATTACCCAAATCCCCAGATATCCCACTGGAATGAGTGTGCATACCATAACGCTTGACTCCCCCTTTAGCCACATGCTTGATTACAGTAGGATTCACCCCCGAAGATGTCACATAGGGTAACACTTCCCTCCCCGATCCCTCATCGGAGGTAAAGCAATCACCCCAGTCCAGGTTCTCCCCAGTCCTTTCATCAGAAGTGTCCCGGGACTCCCCATACAACCCTTGGCTCGACTGGGACCCAGATGAGTAAGTGACGGGGACAGGGGTTTTAACTATGCCCGGGGGTTGGGCATAGGGAAATACTGCCGGCTTACGCGGGGCTACGACCCGCAACTTCGTGCTACCTTGCCCGGTGCCATCGGACTGGCGCTACAGTTCTCCCGTCTCGCTGCTCCCAGGCTTCCGCAGGGCCTGCCAGCTCTTCCTGGATCAAGGCGATCTGGTGCAGCTACTTGGTCACGAGGACGCGGCCATTTTCCACCCGGCTCCGCTGTGTCCGTCGGATGTGATGTCATGGATCTCGCGGGACTCACCGCCATCTTGCATTGGGTTCCCCACCGGAACCTCTTCCTCCAGAACGACGTCCGCCGCCGGAAGTGAGGGTTCTGCTCTCCGCTCTGCTCGGGCCTGGGCTAGGCCTCTCTCCGCCATTGCCACCACCGGCGCCTGTGGAGGGTAAGGATGTGTCTCACCGCTCCTTCGGCTCGGGATGGGATCTTTTCCTCCGTCTGCTCCGCCAGTCACCACGCCCGTGGGACTCCGCCGCTCCGGCTGCCTCCACACAGGCGATCTCGGCACCTCAAGGCTCCACTACGCTGCGACACAGGTAAGGCCTGCTTCGTTCACAGCACCGCTGTAGTGGTCCGCCGGTAGGCGCATCACCACCATCGTCGGGGTTGCTTGTTCCTCATCCAAGGAGCCAAACTCCGACTCGGGGAGTGGCACTCCCGCAGGGGACCGACGGTGAGGTTCAGGGTTCTCACCGCGTTTGTTGGCCCCTTTTTCTTCAGGCTCCGTTCTGATCATTAGAAGCGATCCCCATACTCCGGGATCAACAGGTTCTTTCCGGACCGCGCACGGAGCTTCAGCCATCAGCATGGCTGTGTCCGCTCCCGCCTCCGCGACGTGCCCAGCTTTGACTACCAGGAAGCCTCCTGGCAGTGAATAGGGGTATACCCCAATGTCCATCTCGCTCTTTGTAGTACTGGTTAAGGGAGACACTTGGCACAGGGGTCTCTCTTGTTCACCAGCTCCTCACAACTGTGGGACAGGAAGCTCACATCCAGCTCCTCCCTCAGACAACTCGGGTCTCGCTTGGCAGAGGTAGAGACCCCTCCCCCTGGTGAATATTTGGGGAGGGTCCCACAGATTCACGTTATGGCCCATAATTGGCTCTGAGCCTTTTGCAGTCCTGGAGGGCGTGGCCACAGCTTTCGCGCCACTAGCCCCAACAGGGTGGGGTTCTCTCTTTGGCGCCAATCCCGGCCAACTATCTGCAACTTTTACATTTGCAGAATTCTCTGCACTCGGCCCACGCGGTCTCCCAGGGAAGCGGGAGCCCCATCTTGGTTTGCCCGGCCGTTTACAATCACAATTGAGGTAGATCTTTGCATGGGAATCGCCGTCTGGCTGTCAGATTCTTCAATTCCACCGCCCACAATCACAATGTCCTCAATACTGTCCTCCAGGGTATCACCCCGCGGTCCTAGGCAGGACCAAAACGGCGTGGCCACAGCTTTGGCGCTACTCCACAGCATGCTTGCAAAAGTCCCTTCTGCCGCTTGCTCTTCAGTGGAATGCACGCCGCGTGCGCTCCCTCCATCTACCTCTGTCCGCCATCTCGGACCTTCCGCGCCGCGCGATCCTCCATTCTTGCGGTCCCCATAGGTGTATTGTATTTGTGATTATTGTACATGGAGCTCCTCTCTGTGGGGCAGCTGCCATACCGGTACAATAAAGATTGCCCGATACACCACCTTGTGTACCTAATGTAGGTCTGACTTGTGTTGCACTACCTCAGGCTAGGCTCACTCTCTCTGTGTATGCTGTGTCTCCTTCCTCCTAGTCTGTGCTCCCTTCGGTAAGTGGTCTGGAATGGACTAGAGTACTCTGGCTCTTCCATGCAGTACTTGGGCGTCTACCTCTCTTGGTCAGCCTAGCACAGACCCTCTCCAGGATTCCTGACCACGTTAATAGGCTATCCCTTTAGGCATCCTACCACTAGCACTACCTCAAGGTGACTAGAACAGCTATAGCCCGGCTCCAGACTAGCAACTCCTCTCAGGTTCCCAGGTCGTCCCTGCAGTCTGACAACTCCATCAGCTCCCCTGACTACCCCTGGGTTCCGTCCCAACACAGCACAAAGTGGCAGCATACACTCTCCTGTTTCCCAGTGTGCCTAGCAAAAGCCTGTCCTGTTGACAGGTATCTCAGCAGCGCCTCCAAATGTAACGTGTATTCCACCCCACCCAATTGCAGATATAGTGTGGGTGCGGGGAACTTAGCGTTACCAGGTGTGGTGCTTTACCTGTTAGGCTCACAGGAGGGCTGAGCTTCCGCCACGGGGAACCTGGGGCAATTATATTAGGAGTAACCCTGTACTCGGTGCAGCGCCTCCACCTGCGATGGTTCCCAGCAGAGCGGGAATTGGTCCTAGCAGGACACATTAATATCACTCCACACAACGTATGTATAATAACTAAGGTCTTTACTTAAGAGCACATGAACCATATAACCATATAGAACAACAGGTGTCCCTCTCTGGAGGAGATACTAGCTAATGCGCCTCGCAGGACGCCCCACCTGCACCGGGTGATCCCACCCCGTGTCCAGTAATCCTCACTCAGTATGTCCACTCCCCTTTAGGGAGAAACTAAGAATGGTGACTGCGCAGTCACTAACTAATGGAACTGTTGGTGCACTTGTAGAGTTATAGTACCTGCCGAGCACTCCAGTGCTCGGATCTGCAACTACTTCGAAAAGGATCCGATGACCGAAGACCCCGGAACCACCACCCGTGACGATCCCACGCAGAAAACTCTGCCGCAACAGTCTGCGCCCAACCTTCGGAACACTGCGCAGTATGCTGAGTCCCTAACTGACTACGTGAACTACCGTGATGCGTCCTGCTGCTATAGGCCGTCCCTACAGCACCGCAAACTTGGATGACTTTAGGGGAAACTCCTAGGGGCCTATGGGGTAGCCTATTCTATGCAGTTGGGCCCCTGACCCCCTGCTCCCACACTACCTCTTCCCATCACCACCAGGATCCCATCTGACTCACTCCTACCTAACCTCGGCAGCAGACACACTGCACTCTCACGATGCTCTCTTGTCCGCCCTCACAGCACTGACCGCTGTGACCGGACAAGAATGCACCTACCTGAACCTAAGAGCAGAGTCCCTAACCTAGGGGCCGTCCCTGCTCACTTACCCACTAATCTGGTGGGGAGTTGGGGCCTACCTGGGATATGGGGACCTTACTTGGTGCAGGAGCTTAACTCGCTCCCTACACCCTTCCTTCCCCTTCCTGCTCCCAGCTCCAACTAACTAGCGTGGGCTCAGCGCACGAAATGTATCCTTTCCTCTCTCTGTGCAGGGAGATCCTAGGCCCTATTGGCTCCCTGGCATCAAGTGGGGTGTGCAGAGGCTCATGGGACTCGTAGTCCCTGCCTAGAGCCTTCCCTGGTAGGCTAGGGTTTCGCGGGCTCTCTTCGCGCTCTCCTCGCGCATGCGCAACTCCCCTGCTGGCCATCGCACCTAGATCTACTCTGCGCAAACAACAAGAAGATGGCGGCGCCCTCGCCGCCCGGCTTTGGGAGCCCCGGGAGCCCTGCAACGCGATCGCGGCCTTGGTAACCGGTCGCACGCGTCCCCGGCAACCCCCGAGCAGGAGCCTGACCACCCTCACCCTTGCAATCGGCTGGCGGGGCCGCCACTGGACTCGGCAGCACCCGCGATCGCCAGCAAGGTGAGGGGGGTGCTGACAGACAGGGGGGACCTGGCTACACATATGAAAATGTGTCCCTCAGAGAACACAATGTGGGATATTCTAGTAGCTGCGAGTGTTGCATATCCGTGCGGAAAGAGCCCTTTCCACTTGGATTGGTAGGTTTTAATATTTATTAAGTCTTTCTTGCATGTCCAAACCATGCAGAACAGGCTTTTTAGAAGCGGTTTCATTCCGACTCTGCAAATCCGGGTGGAATGACCAAAATGGCTGAAACGCGCAATTTTTAGCCTCTCGCTGGAATGCTAGTAGCTCCATTAAGTGCAAAAGGCTAAACCGCTTCAAACAACTCACCTCAAGGAGGCGCTTTTTCCCTCCTGAGCCTGGAATATATAAGCGAGAGACAGTGCTCATGGGGTGTCTAATGTGTGCTTCTTGATTATCAAAACAACTTTCAGATCATATTTAGTTTTATGTGCTGCATTCTTCTTGCAACATATAGTAACAAATGTTATCTTCTGTGTAGTATAATATACCATCAAGTTGAGTGACACATAGAAAAACACCTGTTTCATGGATATACCCTAGACAATTAGCTAGCTTTAATAATTGTTCTACAAATTGATCACCTTTGGTTGCTTGTGCCTTCCACTTCTCTCTGTTCTGTTGCACAACCTCGTTCCAGGTAGATTTAAAACTTTTGAAGTCCACAGTGAGTATGGAACAGTTCAAAGAGGCACTTCCTTCTGACCCAGTGCTCTTCACACTTGATCTTTTAACGTCTGAGGGGGTAATGCTATTCAAACTGGAGGATTCAGCAATGCAGAAGAGAAAATCAGTATTAGATACAGTATATACACTGCGTCAACATACGTGTAACAGTACAAAACAACATAGTAATAGTACCACATGTGGAGATAACATGGCTTGAGATTATCTACTAAAGTGTTTTTCTTTTACAGTATTCAACTAAAGGTTTCACCAATGCAATAAAATTGACGCCCTGGACATTATAGCGTGTCCAACAATTTTTACTTTATGCATGCTTATTAGGTCTTCTTAAACATGAATGCACAGAAACATACAGTATTATGTCATTAGTATTGGTTTTATGCAAAGATACCAGGTCCTTGTTTTTATAAGTGAATGAAAGATTGGTTGAACAGCAGAGTCCAGCAGTAAGCACCAGTGAACTCACCAGGCGAACAGAAAAATAAAAAAGGTTTATTGGTTACATATTAAAAACAAAAAACACTAAGGACAGAACAGGACAATTCTCCCACGCGTTTCAGGCTATGCAGCCCTTTCTCAAGGAGTGTGCTATTTTTGGAGCTGAGAGTAGTTTTTTTGTCTTTTGCCTTGTTTTTATAAAGCTATAACTTTTGTTAACTAAAAAGTTACACGTTGAAATATGCCGTGATGATGTGTTATGAGTCTGAGGCGTTGATGAATTAGAGATTTGTTTGTTAGGTAATAAAAGTGTACTGAAAATGCGAGGAATTGAGAAAGTTGGATACAAAATTATAAACTTAAATGCCATTACAAATATCACTTTTTCAAAAAGAGGTTACAAAAACGGCTGCTACCAGTAACTGTTACATTATGCTGCACTGATGAGGTTAATAAAAGTTACTGTAAGTAAGAATGGTCACGTTTGTAGGTTCAAAATTCAAACTTCTCCGAATAGACGTTCAATTAAAATTCTGAGCCGAGCAATTTCAGAATCTGACGTTCAATTTGCACTCCGAGTCCAACTCCAGGAAGAATTGGAAGCAAAATCCAAGAAAGGCTTTTTTTTTCTTCATCTTTTATTAATATTCAAAAACCAAAACATGATTTTTTTTTAGAACGAAACCACCAGCAATAGTTCCTACCCTTAAAGTTAAGTAAACACATTTTTTAAAAGACACTTTTCCCAGCAACTTGCTACAATTATTTGTGTATGAGATTTCTATTGTACTGCAAATAGCCTTTACTTGGAGTGCTAATGGATTTTCAGTTTGGCCCAAACTAGCTAGAATTACTTCTTTAATTGAGAAGGTTGATAGAGGGTTAAGTAGCCACAAGTGGGAATAGATGTGATTGCATTAGAAGAAAAATATACAAATGACAAAATATAATGTGATAAAAATAACTCAGAATTGGAAGGGACTTGCAGATTGTGGGATGGCACGTGGAATTACAGTACTGTATGTGGGAGGGTGAGCGGTAAAGCCAATCCATCTGTCAAGTTTTAGATACAGTGCAGGATTTGTGTGGTTTAGCTTGTCAATGGGTGGGTGAAGTATTCTAGGAGTATTGGTCAGTGGATATCTAAGGAGACTGCTACTTACGCATATTTTATTTAAGTTAAACTATAAGAAAAGAAAACAATACAGTAGGTAAATTGCCAGTTGACTTAAAAATCTTATGTATGGCAGGGTGAGTTCTTTTCACGGAAGATTTAGGATAAGTGATTGCTGTTTGCCATGGATAGTCAAGGCCACCACCAAGGGGGAGCATGGGACAACTGTGGAGGGGGGATGGCCTGACCTACCGAAAGTTGTGCCCAACATTCGGGATATGGCGGCTCAGTGAGGACCTTCCTCTCCCTTCTGCTCGACTTCCCATCTGAACGTTCATAGCTCAAAAATTGAAGGTGGGCCTGGGGATAGTAACCTTGCTATGTGGCTGATGGGTGAGCAAGCGGCTGTTGTATATAGTGTTGGTGACTAGTGTTAGATTGCTAGTGTTTTGTTTCAATGTATCTATAAATACAATAGGGGCCTATACTATAAGCCTTCATAAAAAAAATTGCCAGGCTGTATAATTTGCCAGTTTTTTTAGCTTTGCTATCACAGTGTTCAGAAACACTCGATTACCTGTGATAGTAAAATTCCAAAAACGGGCGAGTAGCCGGCGACGTGGTGATCGCCTCTCTGAAAAGGTTTTATCTGGTGATTTGTTTCAGCTGCAGAGAGAGCTGCACAGAGAGAGCCGTCTCTCCAGGTGCAAATCTCGCCAGCGATCAAAAGTTTTTAATATAAAATGTAATACTAGTGTAGATTATCAGAGGGTCCCCGGAGCAGAACCTGCATTGATTTGAGATTCGGGGACCCCCTGCTTCCCGAGATACAGGCACCATTATGGGGTACCGGTATCTCCTATGCATTTAAAAAAAAGCTTAATTACCTTAGCGGCTAGCCGCTAAGGCAATTAAGGGGTTAAACCTCAGATGCCCGTTTCTTGGGGCAGAGGGGGTGGGAGAAGGGGGTATTAGTCCCAGGGTGGGTGATTAGGCCTGCCTGGAATGTTGCAGGAGGAGTTAACACCTTCACTACCATAGCAGTTGGACACGCTATCACAATGAAGGGGTTAACAAGTCCTGCTATCACCCAGAAGACCTAAATATCCATCCTTGGGACTACTAACCCCTTCAACCAATCCCTCTACTCCCAAGAAAAAAAATAAACACGACAACCCTACTACCCTCATTCTCTACCCCCAACAACCCCCCCCCCCCCCAAACACATACAGTACAGTAATGGGCTAAATTACTATTATCCACATATGTATAATAGTGCATTGCCCATTAAAAAGTCAAACATTAGCCAGCCAGCATAAATATAGTAAATAAATCGTTCAACTTACCCCTGCCATCATGAAGAGTTCCTCGTCAGCATACTCCAGGTCCATCTCATCCATTGCCAGAAAGTATATATATTAAAAAAAAAATCTAATGGCCCTTAACCCCTTAATCACTTTAGCGGTTAATAATCACTATAGTAATTAAGGGGTTAACCCACCCTCCCCCGCTACCCACCTGGGAGGCCTAACCACCCACCCCAGAACCATTGTACCCACCCTCTACCTATTGATTGGCATAGTGGTACATCCTACCCATATAGTATGGGCATGATAAGCCACTATAGCAGTCAATTGTCACCCTAATAAAAAAGCATGAAGGCCAAAAATACACAATAACAAAAGATACACAAACACCTAAACACCCCAATTCAAGAAATAAAACACTAGACAACCAATCAATTAAAGAAATAAAAGCACTAGCCAACCAATTAAATAAATAAAAACACTAGCCAACCAATTAAATAAATAAAAGCACTAGCCAACAAAACAATGAATGAATTTAAACCTGTAGCCAACAAAACAAATAATTAATTTAAACCGCTAACCAATCCTAAAATGTACTAAAAACAAGCCATCCAAATTTCAAACAATTTAATCCAAACAATAATCAGAAATCGAAAAAATAACAATCAATAGAAAACAAGCATTTGCCAAAAAATGCATTGGCTGTCACTGTATTTATCTCTGCCCTACAGATTAATACATTATCAGTCAATGGGCAAGCAAAAACATAAAAATAAATAAATACAATAAAAAACCTGGAAAAAAAACAATTTTATACATTCAATATTTAACTTACCTTTAGAAGTCTTCACCCTCCGAATCCTGGCAAGTTGTCGTACCGCGACGTCATCACCCACAATCCAATGCCATCCACCTTGAAGACCAGCATCAGGTAAAAAAAATCTTCTTTCTTTTATCTTCTATCACCGTCTTCTATCTTCATCTGTAATAATTTTTTATCTTTTCTTTAACCTTCTATCCACTTCTTTTAATCCAAAGCCCCATGGTAAATCCACAACAGGATGCTGTCTCATCAGCTTCTTGAGGTACAATGAGACGTACAGGGCTTATATGTTGCCTGTCACATTTTAGGGTCAGAAGGTATAGCTCCAATCCGATTGGACACTGTATCATGTGTCAGCCTCTTTTTTTTAAGCATGTGATGTCATCTCCAAGGGAGGCACGTCACATCCTTAAAACCACATGGCTATATCACATGGCATTTAAAACCAGAGACAGAACATGAAACACAGACAGAGCTCAGTGCACATCCAGTGAAACTTATACATGGTACAGTGCCTAAATATATATGTATAGATTTCTATTAAATAAAATGATCTTTTAGTTTAACATTTTGGCCAAAGTGTTGTAAGTCCCTGAGCCACTACACGGCAGACCACATCTCAAGGGCACCTAACACTAATATAAATTCTTAATAACCTGTGTATTACCAGGAAGAATGATTTATAATAAATCTGTCAAAATTAGTTGCATAGTTCTAAGTCTGATTAAAGCTTTTATTAACCTGTACATTACCAGGAAAAGCACTCTGTATTCGATTTGTCACAATCATACTGCAAGCAAGCAAGTTCCCCAGAGAGTGGGAGATGCTATGGAGTGAGCTTTTAACCATTTAAATGTGGGAGGGGGTGAGCTTCAACAAGATAGGAAGTGCCACCTTCCAATCAGCTAAGACCAGCTTGTAAGGAATCCACTACTGGCTTTGACTATAACCTTGCAGACCTGTGCAGTTGCAAGCTTCCTCTGGCAATATATGGCACAGGTGCTGCCTCTCATTGCAGCTTCTGCCCTGTGCTCTTTCATTGGAGGAATTCTCACACACCCTCCTCCTGTGATTGAATCTCCGCCCTTTATATTCTAGGCGTTGGCTCTGAACCAGCTCCGAGCAAAACATTCCTACCTCCATGTTACTGTCTCTGCCACAAACCACCCCAGGCCTCTCTCCTAGCGTTCTTACCTTCCAAGTTCCTGAGTATGCAGTGGCCTACCCTGGACGTCTGTGTTGAAGCGTTGATGCCAGCACTGGTAACTGCTGCTTCCATGTCCCTGACCTCGATTGCTGAGTACTAGGCGCTAACTCCCTGATGGCTCCTTCTGTCCTGCGGCCTCTGCTATTCTCCTGCAGTGGCCTACCTGCCCCCGGCCCTGTGCTTGAAGCGTTGATGCCAGCACTGGTAACTGCTGCATTCCCTCCTAGCAGTGGCTACCCTTCCTTTCCTGCGGCCTGCTGCGATCCTCTTGCAGTGGCCTGCCATGGACTTCTGCGCTGAAGCATTGGTTCTTCCCGACGCTGCCCTGCGGTGAACTTCGGCCAGCCTGCTGTCTCCTCCTGCTGAGATCGGCGTCATGGGCCGAGGCCGCTCCTTGCGCAGAAGCCGCTCACGCTCCTAAGCTGAAGCGGGGCACTCCTGACTTCCTGTTGCCGAACTCCTGCTTCATTAACGACGATGCTGCCTTCTCCAATCCTGACCCTGCGATGTACGACTACAAACTGCGCACTCCGGATCAGTCTGCGTGGACTAAGGTCGGTGATTATATAACCCCACCTCAGCCCCGCGGTCCGGTCCCGGTTTGTGGTGAGCATCGGCGTAACAGTATGCTCGGCCCATTAAAACCGGACCGCGCCGTGGCGAGGGATGGCAATTTACCAACTGAAGTTATGTCCCGGCCTGCGTACCAGTCCCACTCTGAAGGCCAGTATTTGTGTGAAGTACTACCCCTGATTGATGAAATGTTTACCTATGAAGGTTTAACCCCTTTGCAAAGACAATGCCGTTGTGATCTCTTTATTAAGGCTTACTGTATCCTGAACTTAAAACAGTCTCTGGCCGCTTGTATTCGCTCTCCTGATTCCCCTATAACCTGGGATAACGTGTACCCTATGGAACTGGCTGACGCCCAAGAGGCACTCTATCTCCTGGCCTTTTCACTGGACATTCATCTAGTACACCAGGGCGCCCAACTCATGTTGGCTCAGTCTCAAGATACACTCCATGTACTTTCCTCAACACTAGATATTCACATAATAGAACAGGATCCCCTCCTTGCCAGATACGCTGCTGCTTGGCAGAATCTCTATGCTGCCAGTCCTGTTGCTAAACCTGTGGGGGTACCTCTCTCTCCTAAGAATGGTCAAACCATTTCTCTGTCGCTGCCCGTTAAGGAAGAAGCTGCCACGCTCCCTAATCCTGAGTTAACCTCCCTAAGCTCTGTCCCTGAGGTTATTTCGGTCTTAACCCCTGCTAGTCAGGCTTATGCTTCCCCCACTGTAAATCCCTGCAGTCCCCAGGTCAGTGTGTCTTCCCTAGCACCAGAGAATGAATCCTGTTTGCCCTCTTTTCCTAAACCAAAAATTCTAAGCTCTGTTTCCGAGTTTTTTTCTGTATTAACCCCTGCTAGTCTGCTCTGTGAGGTCCCTACTGCTAACCCTAGTATTCCGCAGTCTAATGATAGGTCCCTAGGGCAAGAGGCAGAACCCCCTATGACCCCACTCTCAGAGACTAGCTTCTATTTCTCTGATTCTCAGGTACAGAGTAATTTAACCCTTGGGGTTTTTCCTATATTAACCCCTGCAGGTCAGCCCTGTGAACCTTCCTTGGTAGATCCCTTTAGTTCGTCAGTCAGGGACACCTCCTTAGCCTCAGAGGATCAACCCCTTTTGTCCTCTGACTCGGCTAAAATTCTCGGGGCTATGCCCCCTGAACTTTCGGCAATAATATTGGCTCCAGTAAAAAGTATTCTGGAGCCGTTTGTTTCTCTAAACCTGTTCGCAGAATCCCTACTCCTAGGTATTTCGCTCACCCCGTCTGTCACTCAGAGAGCTGAGACCCCTGCTTCTGAGCATAGACCCCTTTTCGTGGAATCTGTTGTCGTTTCTGATGTCCCAGACACTCTTTCCCAAATACCCACTTCAGAGACCAGCACAGTCGTGGTTGCCCCACTTGCACTGTCTGAGTTCTCCTTTTCTCAAATCCTAGGGTTTAAAGCGAACAGTACATATTATGCTCCTTTCCAAGTGACCCCTTCTGAGATCAGCGTATCTGCTGTTGCTCCCTTAGTACAATTAAAGTTAGGGCCCTTCTCTTTGAAGGATCAGGCTTTCAAGTTTGAGACTCCCTTTATCCCTGACTTTGTAGATCTGCAGTCCCTTCTCACTGTAGTTAAAAGTTCTCCAGCAGCCGCTGAGTTAAGCTTTGCCGCTGCCAAATCTTCTGTTATAGAAGCAACCTTGCCTAGCTTACTTCTGTCTGTTCTATCTGTGATGCCTATCACCTTTACTAAAATTTCTGTTTTGCAAGGTATTTCTCCTATTAAATCTGTGATACCTGCAAATCCTTTAATCAGTTCCAAAACCCCTGTCACTAAGTTTCCCATGGAGTCTGATGCCCTCACTAGGGATTCTCAGGGACCCAATTCTGAAACAAGCAAGATGTCCCTTGTGTCTGTTGGAGAGTTTACCCTAGTTTCTCTCACGGATCATGCCACAGCCTCCGGGATGATTAAAAATGACTTTAAGTCTGGGATGCCCATTCCTGCAATAATACTGTTTCATGCTGATTCGCCCACAGTATTCGGGGTATCCACTACTGACTGTATGTCTACTACCACGAACTCAGGGGGTATCGCATTTGGAACTTTCCCTTTTTTCAGAAGATCCCGTCTTTAAAATGGACTTATATTTCTCTGTGTCTTCCACAATACTTGGGGTACTTGCTATTGACTGTCCTGTCCCAAAACTAGGGTTACCTCTCAAAAAGGTGCCTGGAGCTACCGATGTTAAAAACCCTATGTTTAAAACAGTAACAATTTGCATTGCTTCTCCCACAGTATCATGTGAGACCTAGGTACCTGGGACCACCACTCCGAAGCCAAGCTCTAGTTCTCTGTCTTCTTTCTCTGTGTTGGAGGCACCCAGCTTTAACCCCAAGACTTTTTTCCCTAAGGTTGATGCACCGCTTAACCGCCTGCCTTTTTGTTTGGATAAAATCTGTTTTCTCACCTTTCAAACAGACTCCTTACTCGCAGGTCTCTGTGCGGTGCCCAAAGTGCCCTTTCTGTATGGCAATTGGCCTCTCCCTAAGACGAAGACACCCTTACTGGACCTCGTCGCTTTACCTGAAGCGTCCGTCCCTGTTCTCTATGGGTCCACTATGGGTATAGACATGCTTATTATGTCCTTCGCCAAGGCCACAATTTCGGATTTGATTCTCTCTAAAGATCACAAACCAAAGGAAGCGGATCCTCCTTCAACTGCCAGTACATTTACCAAGAGTTGCATACACACTGCTACAGACTCTCGCAAATTGCTGGGGATAGCAACCCTGCTTGGTATCAAAAGTACCCCTGCAATAGTGTGTAGTGAACCCTCCCGCCCCATTCCCTTGCTAACCACCACCCGGAATTCCTTGGAAGCTAAAGACTCTCGCAACTTCCTCCGTGCTGATTTCACCAAAGACATTGCCTTCTCTGAAGGTCCCTCTGCCATTTTTGTCCGACAATCTGTGTCCTGTGTCCCGTACTCTTGGACTATTACTATGCACGGACACCTGGCTACTGTCCTTCTGATGTTCCCATTCCGGAGCCCTCAGGTCCCATTGTCCATGTACCAAGAACTGCAGTACCACCGCTGTCTTTCATGGCACTCGCCAATGTACTCCTGGATTGTGGACCTAATTCTCGCCGGAGACACTTCAGGAACAACTCAATGTCTCCCAGACCTATGAATGGTTCTGTTCACCCAGGCTTCTCACCCAGTGGTGGGGGTACTGTAAGGAATCCCAACAAACTATGGGCTTTCAACACCACCTCTCGCCTAAGGAGGTTTAGGAACAATTCCATGTCCCCCAAATCTGTGATGGATCTTGTTCGTCCGGAGGCCTCACCTGAAGGGGGGGTACTGTAAGGAATCCAAGGGGTGAGCTTCAACAAGATAGGAAGTGCCACCTTCCAATCAGCTAAGACCAGCTTGTAAGGAATCCACTACTGGCTTTGACTATAACCTTGCAGACCTGTGCAGTTGCAAGCTTCCTCTGGCAATATATGGCACAGGTGCTGCCTCTCATTGCAGCTTCTGCCCTGTGCTCTTTCACTGGAGGAATTCTCACACACCCTCCTCCTGTGATTGGATCTCCGCCCTTTATATTCTAGGCGTTGGCTCTGAACCAGCGCCGAGCAAAACTATTCCTACCTCCATGTTACTGTCTCTGCCACAAACCACCCCAGGCCTCTCTCCTAGCGTTCTTACCTTCCATGTTCCTGAGTATGCAGTGGCCTACCCTGGACGTCTGTGCTGAAGCGTTGATGCCAGCACTGGTAACTGCTGCATTCCCTCCTAGCAGTGGCTACCCTTCCTCCTCCTCCCCTCTCTCACACGCCTCCTCTTTTCCCCCCCAAATAAACCACACTATATAAAGCATATAAGTGTCACAGAGAGTCTACTGAGCATGCCAAATATATTTTAACCCATAGAACAGAACTTGAAACACAGACAGAGCTCAGTCACACCAGTGAAACTTATACACGGTACAGTGCCTAAATATATGTATAGATATCATTAAATAAAATGGTCTTTTAGTTTAACATTTTGACCAAAGTGTTGTAAGCCCCTGAGCCTACCACGGCAGCCCACATCTCAAGGGCCCTAACACTAATATAAATTCAACACTTGGCCAAAATGTTAAAACTAAAAGACCATTTTATTTAATAGATATCTATACATATAAATTTAGGCACTGTACCGTGTATAAGTTCACTGGATGTGCACTGAGCTCTTCTGTGTTTCATGTTCTGTCTCGGGTTTAAATATATATGGCCATGCTCGTACACTCCTCTGTGACACTTATATGCTTATATATGTTTGTGGTTAATTTGGGGATTTAATATGAGCTTGCAGGTGTGTCCTGTATGTTTTACAATTCTGTCAGCTGTGTTACGCCGATGCTCGCCACAAAACCGTGACGACGCGGGGCGAGGTGGGTTATATATAATCACCGACCTTAGTCCGCGCGCGACTGATCCGGTGCGCAGTTGCGTATCGTACATCGCAGGTCAGGATTGGAGAAGGCAGCATCGTCGTTAATGATGCAGGAGTTCGTCAACAGGAAGTCAGGAGTGCCCCGCTTCAGCTTAGGAGCGTGAGCGCGGGGGTGGCTTCTGCGCGAGGAGCGGCCTCGGCCCATGACCCGATCTCAGCAGGAGGAGACAGCAGGCTGGCCGAAGTTCACCGCAGGGCACGGCGGGAAAACCAATGCTTCAGCGCAGAAGTCCAAGGCAGGCCACTGCAAGAGGATCGCAGCAGCCACAGGAAGGAAGGGTACCACTGCTAGGAGGAATGCCAGCAGTTACCAGTGCTGGCATCAACGCTTACAGCACAGGCGTCCAGGGTAGGCCCTGCAGGAGAATAGCAGCAGGCCGCAGGAACACGAACTGCGCACTCCGGATCAGTCTGCGTGGACTAAGGTCGGTGATTATATAACCCCACCTCAGCCCCGCGGTCCGGTCACGGTTTGTGGCGAGCATCGGCGTAACACCCAGTCACTTTCAACCCACACAGTCACTTTCTCCCTCCCACCCACCCACACAGTCACTTTCTCCCTACACAGTTACTTTCTCCCACCCAAGTCACGGGTGATACATCAAGTGGGGTGTGTCAGCGTCATGGGACTACGAGTTCCCCTGCTAGAGCTTCCCTGGTAGGCGGGTTTCGCGCGGCTTCTTCGCGCTCTCCTACCGCGCTTATTTATGCGCAACTCCCTCCTGCTGGCCATCGCAACCATACTACTATGCGCAAACAACAGAAGATGGCGGCGCCCCTCGCCGCCCGGCTTTGGGGAGCCCGGGAGCCCTGCAACGTCGATCGCGGCCTTGGTAACCAGGTCGCACGCGTGCCCCGGCAACCCCGCTAGGCATGAGCCTACAGACCCTCAGCGCCTTCAAGTCGGTGCTGGGGGCCGCCATGGACAGGGCAGCACCAGCCGATCGCCAGCAAGGTGTAGGGGTTGTGTGCTGACAGACAGGGGGGATGGCTGACACATATGAAAATTGGTCCTTCAGAGAACACAAATGTGGTGATATCTATTCTATAATAGCTCTGAGAGTGTTGCATACCGTGCCGGACCAGACGCCTTTTTCCCTTGGATTGTAGGTTTCAGGATTATTCATAAGTCCTTCTTTGCATGTCCAAACCATGCAGAACAGGCCTTTTTAAGACGGTTCATTCCGACTCGTGACAAATCCGGGGTGGAGACCAAAATGAGGCTGAAAACGCCATTTTTACCTCTCGCGTGGAATGCTGTAGCTCCATTAAGTGCAAAAAAGGGAAACCGCTTGTTCAAACACTCAACCTCAAGGAGGCGCTTCTTTTGTCCCTCCTGAGCCTGGAATATATAAGCGAGAGACAGATGCTCAGGGGGTGTCTAATGTGGCTTTGCTTGAATACTAAAACCACTTCTTCGATCATATTTATTTTAGGTGCTGCATTATTTTGCCACATATTACTAACAAATGTTTTATCTTCTGTGTAGTATAATATACCATCAAGTTGAGTGACACACAAGAACAAAAACACCTGGGTTTCTTGGATATACCCATAGACAATTAGCTGAGCTTTAATAACTTGTTCTACAATTGTCCTTTGTTGCTTTGATGTCCTTCCACCTTCTCTCTTTCTGTTTGCACAATCACTCGTTCCAGTAGATTTAAACTTTTAAGTCCACAGGCAGTAGGTGAAAGTATCAACAGAGGCCTTCCTTCTGGACCCATTGCTACTGTCACAACTTGTATCGTTTTAACAGGCGTTGGGGGGTAATGCTATTCAAACTGGAGGATTCAGCAATGCCGAAGAGAAAATCAGTATTAGATACAGTAATATACACTGCGTCAACATACGTTAACAGTACAAAACAACATAGTAATAGTACCAATGTGGATAGTAACTGGCTTGAGATTATCTACTAAAGTGTTTTTCTTTACAGTATTCAACTAAAGGTTTCACCAATGCAATAAAATTGACGCCCTGGCCATTATAGCGTGTCCAACAATTTTTACTTTATGCATTGCTTAAGGTATTCTTTAAACATGAATGCACAGAAACATACAGATTATGTCATTAGTATTGGTTTTATGCAAAGTATACCAGGGTCCTGTGTTTTTATAAGTGAAATGAAGATTGGTTGAAACAGCAGAGTCCAGCAGTAAGCACCAGTGAACTCACCAGGCGAAACAGAAAACATAAAAAAGGTTTATTGGTTAATATTAAAAACAAAAAACACTAAGGACAGAACAGGACAATTCCTCCACGCGTTTCAGGCGTATCACTCCCTTTCTCAGGATGTGTTCTTTGGAGCTGAGAGTAGTTTTTTTGTCTTTTGCCTTGTTTGTTAAAGCTATAACTTTTGTTAACTAAAAAGTTACACGTTGAAATATGGCCGTGATGAGTGTGTTGATCTGAGTCTGAGGCGTTGATGGAATTAGAGATTTGTTGTTAGGTGAATAAAAGTGTACTGAAAATGCGAGGAATTGAGAAAGTTGGATACAAAATTAAAATTAAATGCATTACAAATATCACTTTTTCAAAGAGGTTACAAAACGGCTGCTACCAGTAACGTGTTACATTATGCTGCACTGATGAGGTTAATAAAGTTACTGTAAGTAAGAATGGTCACTTTGTAGGTTCAAAATCAAACTTCTCCTAATGGCGTTCAATTAAAATTCTGAGCCGAGCAATTTCAGAATCTGCGTTCAATTTGCACTCCGAGTCCAAACTCCAGGAAAATTGGAAGCAAAATCCAAGAAAGGCTTTTTTTTTTTCTTCATCTTTTATTAATATTCAAAAACCAAAACATGATTTTTTTTAGAACGAAACCACCAGCAATAGTTCCTACCTTAAAGTTAAGTAAACACATTTTTTAAAGACACTTTTCCGCAGCAACTTGCTACAATATTTGTGTAATGAGATTCTATTGTAATGCATAGCTTACTGGAGTGCTAATGGATTTCAGTTTGGCCCAACTAGCTAGAATTACTATTTAATGAGAAGGTTGATAGAGGGTAAGTAGCCACAAGTGGGAATAGATGTGATTGCATTAGAAGAAAAATATACAAATGACAAAATTATTGATAAAAATAACTCGAATTGGAAGGGACTTGCAGATTGTGGGATGGGCACGTGGAATTACAGTACTGTATGTGGGAGTGGTGAGCGGTTTAAAGCCAATCCATCTGTCAAGTTTAGATACAGTGCAGGATTTGTGTGGTTAGCTTGTCATGGGTGGGTGAAGTTATTCTAGGAGTATTGGTCAGTGTGATATCTAAGGAGAACTGCTACTTACGCATATTTTATTTAAGTTAAACTATAAGAAAAGAAAACAAACAATTAGGTAAATTGCCAGTTGAACTGTAAAATCTTATGTATGGCAGGGTTAGTTCTTTTCACGGAAGATTTAGGATAAGTGTTGCTGTTTGCCATGGATAGTCAAGGCCACCACAAGGGGGAGCATGGGACAACTGTGGAGGGGGGATGGCCTGACCTACCGAAAGTTTGTGCCCAACATTCGGGATATGGCGGCTCAGTGAGGTACCTTCCTCTCCCTTCTGCTCGACTTCCCATCTGAAGTTCATAGCTCAAAAATTGAAGGTGGGCCTGGGGATAGTAACCTTCTATGTGGCTGATGGGTGAGACAGCGGCTGTTGTATATAGTGTTGGTGACTAGTGTTAGATTGCTAGTGTTTTGTTTCAAGTATCTATCAACAATAGGGGCCTATACGATAAAGAGCCTTCATAAAAAAATTGCCAGAGGCTGTATAATTGCCAGTTTTTTTTAGCTTTGCTATCACAGTGTTGCAGAACACTCGATTACCTGTGATAGTAAAATTCCAAAAACGGGCGAGTAAGCCGGCGACGTGGGTGATCGCCTCTCTGAAAAGGTTTTATCTGGTGATTTGTTTCAGCTGCAGAGAGAGCTGCACCAGAGAGAGCGTACTCTCCAGGTGGCAAATCTCGCCAGCGATCAAAGTTTTTAATTAATAAATGTAATACTAGTGTAATTATCAGAGGTCCCGGAGTCAGAAACCTGCATGATTTGAGATTCGGGGCCCCCTGCTCCCGAGATCAGGCACCATTATGGGGTACCGGTATCTCCTATGCCATTTAAAAAAAAAGCTTAATTACCTTAGCGCTAGCCGCTAAGCAATTAAGGGGTTAAACCTCAGATGCCGCTGTTTCTTGGGGCAAGGGGGGTGGGAGAAGGGGCGTATTAGTCCAGGGTGGGTGATTAGGCTGCCTGGAATGTTGCAGGAGGAGTTAACACCTTCACTACCATAGCAGTGGACACGCTATCACAGGAAGGGGTTAACAATCTGCACTACACCCAGAAGACCTAAATATCCATCCTTGGACTACTAACCCCTTCAACCAATCCCTCTACTCCAAGAAAAAAAAAACAGACACTAACGACAACCCTACTACCCGATTCTTACCCCAACAAACCCCCCCCCCCCCCCAAACCACATTCAGTTACAGTAATGGGCTAAATTACTATTATCCCCATATGTATAATAGTGCATTGCCCATTAAAAAGTTCAAACATTAGCCAGCCAGCATAAATATAGTAAATAAATCGTTAACTACCCTCCTCCATCATGAAGTTCCTGCAGCATACTCCAGGTCCATCTCACTCCATTGCCAGAAAGTATATATATTAAAAAAAAAACTAATGGCCTAACCCCTTAATCACTTTAGCGGTTAATAATATCACTATAGTATAAGGGGTTACCCACCCTCCCGCTACCCACGGGAGGCTAACCACCCACCCCAGAACCATTGTACCACCCTCTATTCCTATTGATTGGCAGATGGTACATCCTACCCATATAGTATGGGGCATGATAAGCCACCTATGCAGTCAATTGTCACCTAAAAAAAAGCATGAGGCCAAAAATACCACATAACAAAAGATACACAAACACCTAACACATTCAAGAAATAAACACTAGACAACCATCAATTAAAGAAATAAAAGCACTAGCCAACCAATTAAATAAATAAAACACACTAGCCAACCAATTAAATAAATAAAAGCACTAGCCAACCAACAATGAATGAATTTAAACCTGTAGCCAACAAAACAAATAATTAATTTAAAACCGCTAACCAATCCTAAAATGTACTAAAAACAGCCATCCAAATTTCAAACAATTTTAATCCAAACAATAATCAGAAATCGAAAAAATAACAATCAATAGAAAACAAGCATTGCCAAAAAAATGCTGGCTGTCACTGTATTTATCTCTGCCCTACAGATTAATACATTATCAGTCAAGGGCAAGCAAAAACCATAAATAAATAAATACAATAAAAAACCTGGAAAAAAAACAATTTTATACATTCAATATTTAACTACCTTTAGAAGCTCTTCACCCTCCGAACCTGGCAAGTTGTGCGTACCGCGACGTCAGTCACCCACAATCCAATGCCATCCACCTGTGAAGGACCAGCATCAGGTAAAAAAAATCTTCTTCTTTATCTTCTATCACAGTCTTCTATCTTCATCTGTATAATTTTATCTTTTCTTAACCTTCTATCCACTTCTTTTAATCCAAAGCCCTGGTAAATCCACAACAGATGCTGTCTCATCAGCTTCTTGAGGTACAATGAGACGTACAGGGCTTATATGTTGCCTGTCACATTTTAGGGTCAGAAGTATAGCTCCAATCGATTGGACACTGTATCATGTCAGCCTCTTTTTTTAAGCATGTGATGTCATCTCCAAGGGAGGCAACGTCACATCCTTAAACCCACCTGGCTATATCACATGGCGTTAAAACCAGAGACAGAACATGAACACACAGACAAGAGCTTCAGTGCACACGATGAAACTATACATGGTACAGTGCCTAAATATATATGTATAGATTTCTATTAAATAAAATGATCTTTTAGTTTAACATTTTGGCCAAAGTGTTGTAAGTCCCTGAGCCAACTACACGCAGACCACATCAAGGGCAGCCTAACCTAATATAATTCTTAATACCTGTGTTTACCAGGAAGAATGATTTATATAAACTTGTCAAAATTAGTTGCATAGTTCTAAGTCTGATTAAAGCTTTTATTAACGTACATTACCAGGAAAAGCACTCTGTATTCGATTTGTCACAATCATACTGCAAGCAGCAAGTTCCCCAGAGAGTGGAGATGCTATGGAGTGAGCTTTAACCTTTAAATGTTGAGGGGTGAGCTTCACAAGTAGGAAGTGCCCACTTCCATCAGCTAAGACCAGCTTGTAGGAATCCACTACTGCTTTGACTATACCTTGCAGACCTGTGCAGTTGCAAGCTTCCTCTGGCAATATATGGCACAGGTGCTGCCTTCTCTTGCAGCTTCTGCCCTGTGCTCTTTCATTGGAGGAATTCTCACACACCCTCCTCCTGTATTGAATCTCCGCCCTTTATATTCTAGGCGTTGGCTCTGAACCAGCGCCGAGCAAAACTATTCCTACCTCCATGTTACTTGTCTCTGCCACAAAACACCCAGGCCTCTCTCCTAGCGTTCTTACCTTCCAAGTTCCTGAGTATGCAGTGGCCTACCCTGGACGTCTGTGTGAAGCGTTGATGCCAGCACTGGTAACTGCTGCATTCCCTCCTAGCAGTGGCTACCCTTCCTGTCCTGCGGCCTGCTGCTATTCTCCTGCAGTGGCCTACCCTGGACGCTGTGCTGAAGCGTTGATGCCAGCACTGGTAACTGCTGCATTCCCTCCTAGCAGTGGCTACCCTTCCTTTCCTGCGGCCTCTGCGATCCTCTTGCGTGGCCTGCCATGGACTTCTGCGCTGAAGCATTGTTTCTTCCCGACGCTGCCCTGCGGTGAACTTCGGCCAGCCTGCTGTCTCCTCCTGCTGAGATCGGCGTCATGGGCCGAGGCCGCTCCTCGCGCAGAAGCCCTCACGCTCCTAAGCTGAAGCGGGGCACTCCTGACTTCCTGTTGACCGAACTCCTGCTTCATTAACGACGATGCTGCCTTCTCCATCCTGACCCTGCGATGTACGACTACCAACTGCGCACGTCCGATCAGTCGCGTGGACTAAGGTCGTTGATTATATAACCCCACCTCACGCCCGCGGTCCGGCTCCGTTTGTGTGAGCATCGGCGTAACAGTATGCTGGCCCATTAAAACGGACGCGCCGTGCGAGGGATGCAATTTACCAACTGAAGTTATGTCCGGCCTGCGTACCCTCCACTCTGAAGGCCAGTTTTGTGTGAAGTACACCCTGATTGATGAAGAGTTTACCTATGAAGGTTAACCCTCTTGTGACAAAGACAATGCCTTGTGATCTCTTTATTAAGGCGTACTGTATCTGAACTTAAAACAGTCTGGCCGCGCGTTGTATCGCTTCATCTGATTCCTATAACCGGTGGATAACGTTGTACCCTATGGGAACTGGCTGACGCCCAAGAGCACTCTATCTCCTGGCCTTTTCATGCGACATTCTCTAGTACACCAGGGCGCCAACTCATGTGGCTCAGTCTCAAGATACACTCCATGTACTTTCCTCAACACTAGATATTCCCATAATAGAACAGGATCCCCTCCTTGCCAGATACGTGCTGCTTGGCAAGAATCTCTATGCTGCCAGTCCTGTTGCTAAACCTGTGGGGGTACCTCTCTCTCCTAAGAATGGTCAAACCATTTCTCTGTCGTGCTGGCACGTTAAGGAAGACAGCGCCACGCTCCCTAATCCTGAGTTTAACTCCTAAGCCTGTCCTGAGGGTTATTTCGGTCTTAACCCATGCTAGTCAGGCTTTGCTTCCCACTGTAAATCCTGCAGTCCCCGGTCAGTGTGTCTTCCCTAGCACCAGAGAATGAATCCTGTTTGCCCTCTTTTCCTAACCAAAAATTCTAAGCTCTGTTCGAGTTTTTTTCTGTAACCCTGCTAGTCTGCTCTGTGAGTCCCTACTGCTAACCCTAGTATTCCGCAGTCTAATGATAGGTCCCTAGGGCAAGAGGCAGAACCCCTTATGTATGACCCCACTCTCAGAGACTAGCTTCTATTTCTGTGATTCTCAGTACAGAGTAATTTAACCCTTGGGGTTTTTTTCCTATATTAACCCTGCAGGTCAGCCCTGTGAACCTCCTTGGTAGATCCCTTTAGTTCAGTCAGTCAGGGACACCTCCTTACGCCAGAGGATCAACCCTTTGTCCTCTGGACTCGGCTAAAATTCTCGGGGCTATGCCCCCTGACTTTCGGCAATAATATTGGGCTCCAGTAAAAAGTATTCTGGAGCGTTTGTTTTCTCTAAACCTGTTCGCAGAATCCCTACTCCTAGGTTATTTCGCTCACCCCGTCTGTCACTCAGAGAGCTGAGACCCCTGCTTCTGAGCATAGGGACCCCTTTTCGTGGAATCTGTTGTCGTTTCTGATGTCCCAGACCACTCTTTCCAAATACCCCACTTCAGAGACCAGCACAGTCGTGGTTGCCCCCTGCACTGTTCGAGTTCTACTTTTCTCAAATCCTAGGGTTTATAAGCGAACAGTACATATTATGCCCTTTCCAATGACCCTTCTGAGATCAGGTATCTGCTGTTGCTCCCTTAGTACAATTAAAGTTAGGGCCTTCTCTTGAAGGATCAGGCTTTCAAGTTTGAGGCTCCCTTTTCCCTGACTTTGTAGATGCAGTCCTCTCACTGTAGTACAGTTTCAGCAGCCGCTGAGTTAAGCTTGCGATGCCAAATTCTGTTATAGAAGTCAATCTATAGCCAGACTGAGATGCTAAGTATCTGGATTACTACTACACCTAACCTGCCAAATTCTCTACAAGATATTCTAATTCATTGCTATACTCTGTGATGCCTATCACCTTTACGTAAAATTTGCGTTGCACAGGTCTTTCTCCTATAAATCTGTGATACCTGCAAATCTTAATCAGTTCCAAACCCCTGTCACTATTTCCCATGGAGTCTGATGCCCTCACTAGGGATTCTCAGGGACCCATTCTGAAACACAGCAAGATGGTCCCTGTGTCTGTTGGAGAGTTTACCCTAGTCTCTCACGGACATGCCACCGAGCCCCGGATGATTAAAAATGACTTTACTTCTGGGATGCCATTCTGCAATAATACTGTTCATGCTTTCGCCCACAGTATTCGGGTATCACACTGACTGGATGTTCTACTACATACCACGAACTCAGGGGTATCGCATTTGAACTTCCCTTTTTTTCAGAAGATCCCGTCTTTAAATGGACTTATATTTCCTGTGTCTTCCACAATACTTGGGTACTTGCTATTGACTGTCCTGTCCAAAACTAGGGTTACCTACAAAGGTGCCTGGAGCTACCGATGTTTAAAAACCCTATGTTTAAACAGTAACAATTTGCATTGCTTTCCACACAGTATCATGGAGACCTAGGACCTGGGACCACCACTCCGAAGCAAGCTCTAGTTCTCTGTCTTCTTTCTCTGTGTTGGAGGCACCCAGCTTTAACCCCAGACTTTTTCCTAAGGTTGATGCACCGCTTAACCGCCTGCCTTTTTGTTTGGATAAATCTGTTTTCTCACCTTGCAAACAGACTCCTTACTCGCAGGTCTCTGTGCGGTGCCCAAATGCCCTTTCTGTATGGCAATTGGCCTCTCCCTAAGACGAAGGACACCCTTAACTGGACCTCGTCGCTACCTGAAGCGTCGTTCCCTGTTCTCTATGGGTCCACTATGGGTATAGACATGCTTATTATGTCCTTCGCCAAGGCCCACAATTTCGGATTTGATTCTCTCTAAAGATCACCAACAAAGAAGCGGATCCTCCTTCAATGCCAGTACATTTACCAAGAGTTGCATACACACTGCTACAGACTCTCGCAAATTGGCTGGGATAGCAACCCTGCTTGGTATCAAAAGTACCCCTGCAATAGTGTGAGTGAACCCTCCCGCCCCATCCCTTGCTAACCACCACCCACGGAATTCCTTGGAAGCTAAAGACTCTCGCAACTTCCCTCGTGCTGATTTCACCAAAGACATTGCCTTCTCTGAAGGTCCCTCTGCCATTTTGTCCGAAATCTGTGTCCTGTGCCTATCATCTCTTGGTACTATTACTATGCACGGACACCTGGCTACTGTCCTTCTGATGTTCCCATTCCGTCGAGCCCTCAGGTCCCATTGTCCATGTACCAAGAACTGCAGTACCACCGCTGTCTTTCATGGCACTCGCCAATGTACTCCTGGATTGGTGGACCTAATTCTCGCCGGGAGACACTTCAGGAACACTCAATGTCTCCAGACCTATGAATGTCTGTTCACCCAGGCTTCTCACCAGTGGGGGGGTACTGGTAGGAATCGCCAACAAATACTGGGCTTTCATCAACCCACCTCTCGCCTAAGGAGGTTTAGGAACAATTCCATGTCCCCCAAATCTGTGATGGATCTTTGTTGCGTCCGGAGGCTCACCTGAAGGGGGGGTACTGTAAGGAATCCAAGGGGTGAGCTTCACAAGATAGGAAGTGCCACCTTCCAATGCGCTAAGACCGCTTGTAAGGAAATCCACTACTGGCTTTGACTATAACCTTGCAGACCTTGCAGTTGCAAGCTTCCCTCTGGCAATATATGGCACAGGTGCTGCCTCTCATTGCAGGATCTGCCCTTGCTCTTCACTGGAGGAATTCTCACACACCCTCCTCCTGTGATTGGATCTCCGCCCTTTATATCTAGGCGTTGGTCTCGAACCAGCGCCGAGCAAAACTATTCTACCTCCATGTTACTGTCTCTGCCACAACACCCCAGGCCTCTCTCCTAGCGTCTTACCTTCCATGTTCCTGAGTATGCAGTGGCCAACCCTGGACGTCTGTGCTGAAGCGTGATGCCACATCTTTAAACTGCTACTGCTGATCCCGTCCTAGCAGTGGCTACCCTTCCTGTCCTGCGCTGCTGCTTTCTCCTGCAGTGGCCTACCCTGGACGCCTGTGCTGAAGCGTTGATGCCACACTGGTAAACTGNNNGGTAACTGCTGCATTCCCTCCTAGCAGTGGCTACCCTTCCTTTCCTGTGGCCTGCTGCGATCCTCTTGCAGTGGCCTGCCTTGGACTTCTGCGCTGAAGCATTGGTTCTTCCCGACGCTGCCCTGCGGTGAACTTCGGCCAGCCTGCTGTCTCCTCCTGCTGAGATCGGCGTCATGGGCCGAGGCCGCTCCTCGCGCAGAAGCCACCCCCGCGCTCACGCTCCTAAGCTGAAGCGGGGCACTCCTGACTTCCTGTTGACGAACTCCTGCATCATTAACGACGATGCTGCCTTCTCCAATCCTGACCCTGCGATGTACGACTACGAACTGCGCACTCCGGATCAGTCTGCGCGGACTAAGGTCGGTGATTATATAACCCCACCTCAGCCCCGCGGTCCGGTCACGGTTTGTGGCGAGCATCGGCGTAACACAGCTGAACAAGAATTGTAAAACATACAGGACACCTGCAAGCTCATATTAAATCCCCAAATTAACCACAACATATATAAGCATATAAGTGTCACAGAGGAGTGCTACCGAGCATGGCAATATATATTTAAACCCAGAGACAGAACATGAAACACAGACAGAGCTCAGTGCACATCCAGTGAAACTTATACACGGTACAGTGCCTAAATTTATATGTATAGATATCTATTAAATAAAATGGTCTTTTAGTTTAACATTTTGGCCAAAGTGTTGAATTTATATTAGTGTTAGGGCCCCTTGAGATGTGGTCTGCCGTGTAGTGGCTCAGGGGCTTACAACACTTTGGTCAAAATGTTAAACTAAAAGACCATTTTATTTAATAGATATCTATACATATATATTTAGGCACTGTACCGTGTATAAGTTTCACTGGATGTGCACTGAGCTCTGTCTGTGTTTCATGTTCTGTCTCTGGGTTTAAATATATATTGGCATGCTCAGTAGCACTCCTCTGTGACACTTATATGCTTATATATATGTTGTGGTTAATTTGGGGGTTTAATATGAGCTTGCAAGTGTCCTGTATGTATATCACATGACATCAATCCGAGGCAGGAAAAATGCATTCTTTTATCCAAGTCCACTCTCGCCGCCTTATCGGCAGGTTCTGACCACCTTAACGCCAACTTTTCCTGGCAGGAGGATTTTCAGAGGAAATCGCCATTCTAGAGCCTCGATTAGCCCAGATAACCTACTAGGATTGCACGAATGTGAAAAACTGCTGATAAGTGGCTTATCGCAGCTCGCATGGCAAAAAAAAATTTGGAGAAGAAAATATGCTGAAAAAGCCTTTGTCGGCCACTTATCGAAGCTTACTGAATAGCAGTATGACTTTTTGGCGAAAAGGCCTTGATAAGTGGCTTATCGAGGCTTATAGCATAGGCCCCTTAGTCAGGTTTATGGGTATGTAAATATGTAGGGTCCCTCACTGTTTCCCCTTAACCTCTACATACCATGGCGAGTCTCAGAATATCACAAGGTTTCTATAGGATTCAATACTAATGTTTCCATTGTTACTGGAGTACCCGGTGACAACTCTACAAAAGGAACATGTAAACTAACTTCTAAACTTTTATTGACTCTATGTTTCTGCTATAAATGTATACTGTATAAGTAAAAATGTGACCAGTTTTCCTCAAGTCCATGTCAGATTGGATGCAAATGCAAAATATATGTAATTAAGGTTTTCAAATCCATGCTTTTGGCAATTTACATACACAAAGTTTAGGAACAAGAAAATAAAAGAAGACTTGGTTAGTGACTGATACTCTTTGCTTATTACCAAACCTTCTTTATACTACAAACAACTCACCTAGACCTCCTAAATCCTGTGAGCCCTGCCCGTGAGGCCTCATCGATGAGTGGAATTACAATCTTCTCTGTCATGTCCGTCAACACAGAAAATGTGGGCTCCACGATGAAATCGATAAAACCTAAAGAACAAAATTATTCATGATAATATAATGAACAATTTATATATGCAATGTTAACCATAAAGCCTAGATATATTCAAAACAATGTTCCCAGCACTCATAAAAGACAAATGAAAAATAGGTATATGCCAAATCGATTTAATGAAAAACAGAACACACACCCCCAGAGGGAGTAGGTCAAAGTAGCAAAATATGTATAAAGACAAGGGAAATGGGATAAAACAGGGAAAGGGGAATGGTGAAAAGGAAAACCACAATGGGGAAGGAAGGGAGGGTGGGGGAGGGGAAGGGTGTGCAAACAAAAGGTGATGCAGGGGAAGGGGGCAATGTTTCAAGGTTAAGACCCCTTCTTCAGGCCCATTCCCAAAGGGCAAAAAAAGAATGTCCAATGGTACTTCCCTTTAACCCTGTTAAGAAATCTCCCTTTAAAATTGTGAAAAAACATAAATAAAGTCAATCAAAAGAAAAATGAGTCCAGCACCTCACAAAGTACTAAGGGATGTGATGATCCTGAACCACACTCAGGGTATGTATAACTTGCTAAAACGATAAACTCCAACAATCCCTGGTAGAACACCTCAAACTAACCTTAGCTGATGCACACTAATAGGGTACAGTCCAAAGGAAAATGCTGGTAATGGCACAAATATATAGTTTAGAGAAGTTCTCTACTGACCAGTGTACATCCTACGTGCAGCTAGGATATGCAACTGCGTTTGCTGGGGTCTGTATGGCGACATTCCTCCTGTTCCCTCTCTCCGTAGGGGTTGATGACATTCCGCCATACAGCACCCAGCAAACACAGACGAATATCCTAGCTGCACGTAGGACGGACACTGGTTGGTAGAGAACTTCTCTAAACTATATATTTGTGCCATTATCAGCATTTTCCTTTGGACTTTTCTGTTTGGTGACGGTAACTCAGGGCTTAACCAAAATAATGGGGCACTGTTAAACAGTATAGTAGTATTATCTTCTCTAGTTATCCAAAAATAAACTAATTTCGTGATATTGCTATTTGAATAGATTCATTTTATTTTGCCAATGATTTTATAACTAAGATTTTTAAATGGGCCTGCCATTTCAATGTAAAAAGTTATTTAGATATTGGGTCTTGTAAATTCTTGTTATATTTTATGTTTTCTTTTATTAATAGGCTATATACTGTATTCATCAAATCAATGTTTATTGTATCTCTTGTACATTTTTTTTATTATTCTTTATTATACAAAATGAATAAATATAATGTTGGCCCTCCTTATCTACTGTACCAATGTATGTTAACCCTTCGATTGCAGGAGGGGCTACGGCACCACAGGGGATAACGTGATCACTCCATAACTGATGATGGAATGAAAGGAGTCCTGCTCTTCATTTCCACTAGTGACAGATCCTGTGGAGCACAGAAAGTGATCTCCTCTAGAAAATCGAGCAGGGCCTTTAGGAAGTGGCTATTATGTTATGGAAACCCTGGAGTGCCAGACCCCATGATCTATTAGCTACAACAATAGGGAGCCCAAAGGGTTAACGTTTGATATTTTATTGTTAAATAGTCTTTCGACCCCATTGTACTGGGCCGCAGAATATAGTGGCGTGATATATATAAATGAGGATAATAATAACATCTAGCAAAAATGTGTTGTCTATTGTGTGGGGTGGCACAGAAAACACCACATAAGGTATTAACCCTTCTCCTGCCCCAATTTTCAACAACATTATAAATTAGCACTATAGAACAGACTAAATTCACACTTCTTAATTGAAACATGGAAATACAGGCGCTCTTTGCTTATCCGCGGAATCCGTCCCGCAATCCACCATCAAATAACTGAACGCCAGATTGCACGTCCATGTTAATCCGGGACAGTGAGCGTTGGATATGTGGTTCCGACATCAGATAATGCGTCCAACAGAATGCATTATGCGGCGTCGCTTAAGCCGTTTGACGGAAAGCGGACTGTCGGATACCGAGGACCAGCTGTCTAGAATTTGACGGCAGGTAAAAACAACTTGGCCTACCTAGTCTGCGCATTTTGCTATCATTAGTAAAACTTCGGACCCTATTCCATCTTTGACTATCTTTCATATTTAGGATATTTATGTCTATTCAATGCATTTTTTAATTCTCTTACTGTTCAAGCACTGTTGGGACACTATTCCACATCTCCACCACCCTTTCGGTGTTGAAGCACTTCCAAACATTTGCCCTGAGCCTACCACCCTCCAGCTTGAATGCATTATTCTAACATGTACTGTATCACTTCTGAAACAATATGGTAACAGAAACTGAACCCGATTTTGAATTTTAATGTTTACAGGGTGAGAGATTAGTTAATCTGCATTAATATATATGTAGCCGGGATCCCCCTTTCTCACCCTTGTTGTTAGGGGAGGGTGCGCTGCAATAGAGAGCACTCCGATACGGATGCTCCGCGTCATGCAAGACGCCATGTTTTGGTTGGCACCGGTATAGACAAACTTGGCCAGAGGTTGCGCATGCGCAGGCGAGAGTGCCAAAGCCCACGAAGGAGGAGAGCTCCGATTGGAGGAAGGTAGCGAGACACAGGTCCTAGCAGCCCCCGAGGGTCCCCGTGATAGAGCTGAGCCAATGAGCTGGGAGTGGAGGAGGAAAAGGAGGTGATCGCGCTCACGTTGTGTTAGAGCTTGCTGGAGAGGAGATGGAGCTTCTGTGTAGGGGAGGCCAACCGCCCCCTGCGCAGGCCGCATGCCCCAGGCCCAGTTAGTCCCTGAGTCACAGTAGAGACAAGCGGAGCTAGGGACTTGCCATAGTGAGGTTCCGGATCCCCTTGGTGCTGCACGATCAGTAACAGGACTGTTCTAATTGGCGGGAGGTTCGGGCTCAGACCCCGTTAGCAAGACACCACGTGTCCGGGTGGGATCGCCCTGGACGTCCACGTGGGTGAGAGGACGACATCTACCCCTCGCGGATCCTTTGTGAAGAGTGTAGCAGTACCGGGTACCAGAGTACCTGGCAGGTAATTCTCAAAGTGCACCAACGGTACCATCGTTTCATTCGGGACACAGTGGCTGCGCAGTCACACTCAAAAATATAGAGATCGGACTCACTTGAGGGTGGAAGGACTTATCCCAAGGGGATTGGACATGGGGTGGGATCACCCGGTGGAGGGAGATGGGAGGGTAGGCGGTCGAGTGACGCTGATGAGTGTCTCCTCAAGGGAGGGTCGCGGATATATATGTATGTGGATATATTGCTTGCAAGTAAAGTCAATTGGTTAAGGTATCCTGCTGTGTGGTTGTGTATACAATATATAAGTCCTGCGAAGACCCACTTCCCCTCTGGCGGAAGCTGTCGCAGGTGGAGGCGCTGCACCCAGTATAATTATTGTGCGAGTACCCCAGGCTCTCCGTGGCAGAGACTTAGGCCCTGTGAGCCTACAGGTAACACAGCATATGGTAGCGGCCTGTGTTCTATCCTGTGTTCTATCCTGTTTAGGGTAGAAAGTGCAGCCTCAGAATATATGCACTCCATCCCACAGTTTGACAGTTGCTGGAACTGAGGGATGAGGGATCCAGACCTAGAGTTTGTCTGCTGCCTGATTTCTGTCACCTGTCCTGCTAATAATCAGGTATTTAAGGCTGATTTCCTGGTTCCTCTTCCTTCTCCCCAAGAGACTGGAGGCAGGAATGCTGCTGGAAGCAGAGAGGGGAAAAGCCTCTCCCCAAACAGGTTAACTCATTCTGTTCCTTTTCTCAAATTGTAAAGATTCTTATTTTTGTTTGTTGGAAGCGGGCAAGCCGCTCCAACCCCAGTCAGGGTGAAACTAAGTTAAGTTATTATGAGCAGGGTTTTGTTTTGCTTGTGTTTTCTTTTGCCTTCACTGTGGCAGTCTCAGTGCCTGGGACTGAATAAACCAGGCAGTAGCCTGTTTAAAGGAACAGCACGTTATGCCTCGTCATTTAACCTACCCTAAAATACCGTGTTCTAGCAGTCCTGGACAGATGGCGGAGCCGCGGAGTAAGCCGTTTGTCACAATATACAGTATATATATATATATATATATATATATATATATTATATTTATTATATAGTGAATACTTTACCACCAGTGATGATGGTAAAAATAAAGGCAGCACTCAGCAGTAAGGTCCAAAAAACTGTATTCAGCAGTTAGTCACACAAATCCAATGTTTTGATCCTCACAATGGGATCTTTCTCGGGGGGGGGGGGGTACAAAGGACCTATGGCAGTGAAAACCCTTAAATACCCTAACCCAAGTGCCTGACACACCCATCAATCATTCAATACAATCACAAAATGCGCGAAAATCCAGGTGAGTCCACTTAATTAGGGTAAATGTCAATCCAGTGAGTTAGAGGTCTCCCAGCTGATTGTGGGCATGTGGTGGAGTCCCATCATTGCTGCCTGATTGAGCCAGCGTCCCGGTCACCATGGTAACCATCGTGCGCATGGGCAGTTCCCCTCATTTTGTCCTGTGGCTACCGATAGAGCAGTTTGCCTGCACGTGGAGCCTGATATAGAGAGACTGTGTCCCGATCCTGCAGTAGGGAGGGGGAGTCCACATAGGTGTTGCTTCAGGCTGTTTTAGTTTAGCCGTATGTGAAACATATTGTAGCTGACAGTTCCAGGATCGTGAGGTTGATGGAGGTGATCCCATCACATGACCATAGCTCAGCGGATCAAGCATCTAGGTAACCAAAAACAACCTCAACGCCAGCGGTGTCAGTGCCCAGAGTCTCAGCCTACTGATGCAGATATATATACCAAAGAAAGAAAGTACTCAGTTTGAATTAGCACTCAAGTATCAGTAATGGTGAATGTCTATATTAAAAATAATCTTTATTAGAATACATATAATTAAAATAAATGGTGCAATGAAATGAGTAAAAAGGGGAGCAAAAATAAGGGGTTGGTTTCTTATAGGAGCTTGGAACTGTAGTTTAAGTAGTAGTATTACAGTCCCATAAGTAGCTCTCCTACAGTATAGTCTATGTTCTATATCATTGTGATCATAGTGTTCAACCCTTATTGTATACTGAAATGCTCTCTGAGTGGCAATCTAAAGCTATACTAATGATAGTAGATCGCTACTTCTAGACCCCTAATATCGGTCTAATGATGGGATAGGGTTTAAGGACTGCTTGGAGATCTGAGTCTGCGGTCAGGATATGCCAATGTTTCCTAAAAATGGAATTTATTTTCTTTCTTGAGAAAGCGCTCTGTGAAGCGTGAAACGTTGGTAGGGCTCTCCATTGCCCTGTTTTTCCATGACCAATAAATAATCTTTTTATGGGATATGCACCCTCCTTTCTACTTTTTTGATATCTACAGTACAGTAGTGCTCTTCCAGTTTTTCTCCTTCTCTAGTAGCCTAACCCTTGGACGGAAGCATACCTGGGGACTCCTCACCTTTGGATCGCGTGGACTGTGCAGCACTCAGAGTGAGTCAATCGCTTGCTACATGTTTTCCTGTTCAGGACTTTATTTAGACAATTGGTACGTTATAGGGTGTTATTATGCTCACTCTTCCTGGTGTTATTGTTAACAACAGCGTCACTTATTAGTGAGCTTACCATCCGGGACTGCAACCCAGTACCTGTCTTCTATCAAGTTTATGTTTAGGGGTCCCCCCTACAAGTATCTGGTTATTCAGTCATTAATTTATCCTACTGTTGGGGTCTTTAGCATTACGCAGGCACATGTCTTCCTGTCAACAAAGCCAGACTTATTAGCTTGGCAAACATCAGCTGACTCCCTTTTTGAAGGGGAACATATAGAAAATTCCCCACAAGATTCCAATACTCCAAACATCAACAATTTCTTCCAAAATCTTGACAAAATATAAAGATCAAGAACAAAATTATGGTGGGAGACCTTTAGTTTAGATAAATATATAAAAAACAACATTATACCTAGAGGTCTTAGATCACAGCTATCCCCAGCCCACCATATTACAGATACAATATTTCAGAAGAAATGGGATAACATCCTACATATATGTTTTCATGATCTTATGAAACTACTGTTGGAATTTCAGACAGAAAAATTGGGTGCAGCCAATAAAGAAATTGAGACACAATTGGAAAATCTAGATAACTGGAATTCTCATGCAGAATTTCTGGATTTAGAAACAAAATTACAGACTAATATTGATAAATTCAAAAAAGAACTTCAAGATAGAAAACACAACAAATATTTACGAGATTAAAAAGATTACAAGGAAGATCGAATATACAAATATCACTTTCAAGTCAAAAAAAGATCAAAAAGAGCACCACAAACAGACAACCAACCCTCATCATCTGACTGGGAAACATCAGAGGGGGAGGAAGAAAACACCAGATCCTCCAATACTCGATATGATAGCCACACTTTTTTAGAACACCCCCATGCCCCACACACATCAAGAGGAGGACATGTAGGGGGAAAGGTGGGAACACTCAGAGACAGAGAGGTCTGGGGATTCAGGGGGAAATCATACAGAGGCAGACGCTAGATGAACAATTGGTAGAGGTTGCTTACTCAAACACAATTTTAGATAAATCTGAGAAACTACAAGTTATCAATTTATCTAATTTTCAACTCAGGGATACATACTAAAGTACTTTCAAAGGGGCTTTCATTTACACCTTCCAAAGTTCTTGACTGCTTTGAGTGGATTAAAGATCTCCACCTATTTAGCAGAAAACTTAATCTTCATAAGTTTTTTGCGATAAGTGAAGTAAATATGGCCATTAACCAGGGTCTAGAACAAGTAGACCAACTCAACCTGGATACCTTACGTCCCTTTTAGCAACCTAACAAAAAAATCCAAATTTTGGCCTCCAGACACTAGTCCCAATATAAACGTTTTTGTGGACCTGGTTACCAAAGACATTGAAACACTTACAAAAACAAATTCAAGAGACAATCTGGATATGAGTGAAAGACAAGCTCTAAAAGAACTATCAGAAGCGAACACAATAGTCAGTAAACCCTCGGACAAAGGGGGTAACATAGTCATACTCAATAGTATAGACTATGTGAAGCACACAAGTTACAAAATCCTAGATAACAACCCAACACTTAAGTTTAACATAGAACTCAAAGGGATTTTAGATTGGGGTGTAGACAATAAAGTTCTTACTGCAAAAGAAAAAGACTATCTGTTTGTTCCTACTCCAAGACTGGCTACCTTTTACTCACTTCCTAAAGTCCACAAGAACAAAATTCCACCATCTGGTAGGTCCATAGTCTCAGGTATGGGCAACCTCACAGAAAAAATAAGTCAGTATGTGGATCTTATCTTAAGACACTACGTTACAATGTTACCGTCATACTTGAAAGATAGTAGAGACGTTTTACGTAAACTAGAAGGTGTCACCATTGATGATAATACCTTCCTTGTATCTCTAGACGTGGAAAGTCTTTATTCCAGTATCCTGCATGAGATAGGTATTCAAGCTACCCAATACTATCTGGATATGAGGGGCACTTGTTTCCAGAAACATAATGAGCTAGTTATCAAACTGCTCAGATTTATCCTCACAAGGAATTATTTCATTTTTGACAGGAAACTCTACCACCAGACCCAGGGTACAGCGATGGGGACCACGTGTGCACCATCCTATGCAAACCTATACCTGGGCTGGTGGGAAGCAGACACGGTTTTCTCAGAACAATATGAGAAATATACTGAGAACATTATCATGTGGCTAAGATACATCGATGATGTGCTGCTATTATGGCACGGAGATGAAAAAAATCTCCAGGAGTTTATAGGTATCCTAAACAATAATCGGATTAACCTCAAACTTACAGTTGATCTTAATGAAATCAACTTTCTTGATCTCAAGATTCAGAGAGGTCTACAGAATGAGCTACAGACCCCCATTTACAGAAAAGAACCAGCAACCAACAGCCTTCTTCTGGCTAGTAGCCATCATCCCAAAAATTTGATCAGGGGGATACCAGTGGGACAGTTTCTACGCTTGTGTAGCAACTGCTCATCTATGGAGTCCTTTGAAGTAGAAGCCAATAAAATGAAAGAACGGTTTCTACAAAGTGGCTACTCTAACAAAATAGTGAGAAGAGCTTATAAATGAGCTAAATCCACACCCAGACATCAGCTTCTGCAGGATAAAGTCCAAATAGACCAAAGTAAACACATACGGGTTATTGGTACCTATAACAAAAAATGGCAAAATATAAATTCCATTTTTAGGAAACATTGGCATATCCTGACCGCAGACTCAGATCTCCAATCAGTCCTTAATCCCTATCCCAGCATTACCAGCAGGCGCCCAGAAAATCTAAGGGACATACTGACACATAGTCATTTTGAAGAACATACCATTCCTACATCTTTACCTTCAAGACCTGTAGGTACATACAAATGCTCAAAATGTTGAGCCTGTACTAACATCAAAACTACCAAGAAATGTAAAAATTGGAATGATTCAAAAATATTCAGTATCAGAACATTCATCAACTGTAACACCATAGGTGTGATCTACCAAATCGAATGCTCATGTACAAAAAATACATAGGCAAAACAAAAAGACAATTCAAAAAAACGGATTCTAGAACATCTAGGAGATATCAGAAATAAACTTGATAAATCCGTTGCACGCCATGTACACGAACACCACAATGGAGATCAAAATGTTCTGAAATTTCTTGGTATAGAGCATCCGAATCTGGGCATTAGGGGAGGAGATTGGGACCAATTACTTCTGCGTCGCGAGGCTAGGTGGATTTATAACCTGGGGACATTGTCACCAAAAGGACTCAATGAGGGTCTACTTTTCAATTCTTTCATCTAACTATGGATTCAACATAGTATACATATATGGTCTGTATGTAGCACCTAAATCTAATACATCATAGCCACCTCATATATGTATATCTATATATATATTTCTCAAACCGTTGTATGCCTGTCTGTCTGTCCTGTGTCTCCCTGTCCCTAGGGGCAATCACATTGGACCTTTGGCCCGTCACTCCGACTCAGGCCAATGAGATGGCTCCCTTGGCCTGCCCGCCCCCGCACACCTCTTATTGGCCTGAGGCGGAGTGACGGGCCAAAGGGGACACACACACACACATACACACACTCCCTCTGCCCCCCCCCCCATCACGTGCGCCGCCCTGCACCGGGTCCCGGATGGAGGGGAAGCGCGGCACGGCCCTCCTCCACAGCCGCCAACTTCAAGCTCCACCCCCCTCGCTCTCAACCGGCTCCCGGACGGAGGGGAAGCGCACCACGGCCCTCCTAGCCCAGCCGCCAACGCTCACTTACCTCCCCGGCACCCCCTTACCTCCCCGGCGCTCCCTTACTTCCCCGGTGCTCCTTTACCTCCCTGGCGCTACCTCCCCGGCCGCTGGGGGGCCAAGCAGCCTCCTCGCATCTGCGCCAGTCCCACTCTCCACCAGCTCTCACTCTGGAGAGAGACATTTTACTCCTGCCAACAATTTGTGCCTCACTTTCACCCCTACCCCTGTCCTTCACCCCCCCCCCCCCCCCCCCCCCCCCCCCCCCCCC
>WSYH01000648.1:0-46199 GCA_036426205.1 Ascaphus truei
ATATATATATATCGATAGATAGAGATATAAAATTTGTTTTTACATTATATTTCCAGGATTTCTGTACAGTGCATTGAGACAGACAACACCACTTACATTGTAAAAGTAATTCAAACTATTGAAATTTGCGTCAATTTTAAAAAAGAATAAAAAACAAACACTTTTTAAAGCTTGTCAGACATAACACGTGTATTTTTTTGTCTTCATTTGTCTTAAATTCTACTACAAAGCAGCGTGACAGGAACAAACTCACATTAAATATTTATTTGACCTTTGGGCAAGTTATCGCTTCTTCTCTAATTAATTACAGGTCATTTCCTCATGAGTAAACTATTAATGTTTTATGAAGAGTTCTTTGTTATAATGGCACTTTGCAAAACACCTTTAGGACATGAATTGTTAATTTACCTTCATATTTTGTTTGCAACTGGAAAATAGATTGAGGCAATTTCATGTCATACAGTAAAATGTATGTTTTCTTCACTGTTCACCTTGTCAGTACTACATGGATTGCAGCATTCTGAACATGCAGATGTAGCAAAGGTTATGGTACCTGCTGACAATGTAGAATGTTGCATTATAATGCAGATTATAGGCTAACGCTGTAAAATTCCTGGCATTATTGAAATCCCTGCTCTCTGATTTGGTTAAAATCCCGGGCATTATTCATTCAGTAATGCCCAGAATTTTTGCAGCTTGCAATGTGTTTTTTTCCAATGTGTTTATTTCCAGCCAATCAGCTTTCAGAACAGCTCTGAGACAGGGCGGGGGATTGGTCAGGAGGCAGGAACAGCTCTCAGAGAGGGCAGTTGATTGGCCAGATAGGAGCAGCAGGCAGTGACTCCTCCCCCTCCCTCTGTGAACAGAGCTGACAGATTCAGTTGAAATGGGGAGGGAGAGTGTGTGTATCTGCAAAGTAAGTGTCTGCCTGCAGTTTATTTGTGGCTGCTGTGTGTCTGTGTGTGTGTGTGTGTGTGTGTGTGTGTGTACAGTATGTAGCTGCAGCTGCAGCTTGTGTGTGTATATGTGTATATGTATGTAGCTGCAGCTGCAGTTTGTGTGTGTGTGTGTGTAGCTGCAGTGTGTATGTGTGTGTTTGTGTGGCTGCAGTGTGTGTGTAGCTGCAGTTTGTGTGTGTGTAGCTGCAGTGTAGGTGTGTGTAGCTGCAGTGTATGTGTAGAGCTGCAGTGGGTATAGAGCTGCAGTGTGTGTGTGTGTGTGTGTGTACACAGAGGGGGCAGCAGTGTGTGGGTTTAGATATCTGCAGTGTAAGCGTATATAGAGGTGCTTTAATGTATTTACCATTTTATTTTAATTAAAAAAATCTATATAATTATACAAAAGTGTTTATTGTTTATGAAAAAAGCCTACATTTAGCCTATAATAGTAATAATCCCAGAAGAACAGGGCGTTACTGGCCAATAATGCCTGGGCTGGGTTAAAGTCCCTCGGCTTCGCCTCGGGCCTTCAACTCTTCCAGCATTATTGGCCAGTAATGCCCTGTTCTTCGGGGATTATTACTTAAATATCACAGATTTTCCATGGGATTCCATGGCAGTGACAACATAAACTATCATGAAAAATCCCACCATTCCGTGCCAGCCAGCAAGTGTAATAACCTTTGCTACATTTTGAAAAATGTTATTCACAGCATAACAATTACCCAAATATTTTTTTCCTCTACAATAAAGGTGCTTGAAATACTCTTACTTCTCAGAGACTATATAATTAGTACAGTATGTCACATTACAGTACAGTATACTGTATGGCCTCCCATGCACAAGGTTTAATGCAAAAACCTTGTTGGTGAAAGTAGCAAACAACCCAACATCCTTGGCTCTTTTACATAAACTAAAAATAGCACTGTTTAAATTTGACAAAAGGTGTGACTTTCTAAAAACAATATAAAGATGTTTGTGAAGCAAAAAGGGACATATTCACATTCGTACGGCATAGTACTGTACCATATTTTTAATGAAATGGGCTTCGGTTGAAAAAGGAGCTATCCAGCATCAAAGGAGCAATTCATCCTAACTAACCTCCATGTTTTTACAGGATTGAAACCAGGGGTCCTCAAGAGCTAGGCTCCCCTGCCCCCTCTCACTTTTAGCTATGTGGACTCTCCTGTTCCTGAGATACTTACTAGTGAAGTTACTTATATTACTTCTTGGTCTTTAAAGGGGATTTAAATGTCCATCCCACGGGAAGTTACTGCCGATGATGTTGCAGCTTTCTATTCGTGCAATAGATGGGAGCTAAAAAAAAAATGAGTTGGAGGAATTTTTCCTTTAACACGATGACGTTTCATAATCAAGCATGAGAAGTAGGGACGGGCAGAACTGTAAAAATCCGTTTCCCGGAATTTCCCAGGCTTTCGATTAAAAATCTATTTCCCTGTGTAAAATCCCTTGACGGATTGTTCCAGTTCCAATCCATAGGGATTATTAATCCAAAACTGCCATTGCATACAATCAAGCCAGATTTTTAAGATTCCGATCCGCGGATTCCATCCGTTGCCGGGTTGTTAAAAAACACGCATGGATTAATCCACGGAGAGGGACAAAGAGGGATTCCCCTCCCGCAGATTTAATCTGAGTGCGGATTTTTAACAATCCGCATTCAGATTATTAAACCCCCATGTGGATTGTCTGTGATAGAAAATACAGCCTGGAAAAGGTGAATTGCCCTTTTTGAGGCTGATTCATGAATCAAAGGAACCGGCTGATCAGAGGCGGATGCAAATTCACAATAAAAATTAGCCCATCTCTAATAGAGACAGTTTGAGAGACACATACTGTTTCTGAAGAGCATATGATAAAAAGGAATACACTTCATTATCAGTAGAACATTATACCTATGATAATTCTCTATAGACAACAATCTATCAGCCAGAGAAACCACTGTTATACTTGGTGGATTTATTTTATATACACAACAGACCATAATGAGATCAAGAGAGACCTCCCAAAACAGAGAATTTGTGAAGCACACATATAAAACGTTGCTTTTATTTACATATGGTGAAAAAATAGAGAGGAGCTGAGCTCATTAAAGAACACTTGAAAATAAAGCATTAAAAAGGTGCTAATGACCTAATTGAATTACAGTCAAGAGCGCATCCGCAGAGGTAGAGAAATCATTATATGCACACAGCAGTGAGTGATAATCCCTCCTGAGAAAGAGGAATTTATTTTATATCAAAGAGATGGTGAAAAATAATTTAATTAGCTTAAAACCTATGAGACCCCATTTTAAGGTGTACATGCAGCAGCTGCTACATAATTGCTCATTATTAAAATTATATTGAATATGTATTTCCTAAGTCAACAAACTTTGTACAAAACACTATGTGTTCCAATGAAATCATAGAAAAAAACTCCTGAAGCACATTAGGTGAAGGATTGGTCCAGTGGTAACAGATAGTGGATGAACCTAGTTGAAGTCCCTGTGATTTTGGCAGCACTGTGACTTAGCTATCAGAATGAGATTGTTAATTGCAGTCCTGTAGGTATTTCCTGCTACAGAGTGGCTGAGGTTTTGCCTTAATGTGTCGTGGTCACTTTGGCAGCAAACATATGATTTTCCAGCACCAAAAAGTGTCTGATGGCATAGCACCGTTTTAGTCGACATGTGCCTTAATATTTACTTCCCCAGGTGACAACATAAAATTAGTTTCAAAAGTAATATGAACTATTTCACAAACGCTTACATTCTTTAGCTTTTTTTTTTTGCTGTGCTCTCGGTAGAGCCGAGTAGCCTTGTTGCTGTTGAACATTCTAATGAGTCAGCAGAGTGCATTTTTCACATGTGCCATCAACTTAATCTTCTAAATGTTCAATGTAGGCTATAACAATTACAAAGTAATTAGGACAATCTGCAAAACTTTCAATTACCTACCAGGTTTCACTGACTTAGGCTTCAGACAGGGCCCAAGACTCATTAGCCATGGTAATGAGTAAAAGCAGCTGTTCATGTTGGATACGAATGTTTCCTCCTTTTGGAAATAAAAATGGACTTGTTGCAGTATAAAAAAAAATCAACTTCATAAAGTTTCAAGTCCATCTTACTTTTCCATGTATTGTGCTGTGCTGTCTATCTGTACCCACTTACCTTTTACTCTCACTAGTACCCAAACAGTGGTAAGTGACACATTGGCACACATGGCAGTTTGTATTTCAGTGATATACATTTCAGTGATATGAATGAAATAAATTAAGCAGTCTAGTCTACTTATTACACACGCATATATATTTACAAATTTATATTCATAATAAATAAAATTATAATTTGTTAACATATACGTTAATTGTTGTATGCCTATTGTATTTGTTTTTCTAGCACAGCAGTGAGTTATGGTATTTCAAATCTTCATTCGTTGACTCGTGGATACTTCATATTGTTTTCTTAATGTTTACATAATATATATTAGAACTTCATAAAATAAATATTACAAAATAATGTATGTTACATTTAGAATTCTGCTATGAATGATGTTATAGCTTTTGCTACAGTATATGGTTACGTGATAGGGAATGTAGGGAAAAAACCCTACTTCACATTATACAGTAATATGCACAATTATTGGACCTATAGTCAAAGAAAAGGCTGAACTACACCAAACCTTTTTTATTGGGTTTACAGAATATAAAATGCACCACTACATGCAGTAAATTCAGCATGCATCAGATTGTCTCTGGTAAGGCAAGGTGACTTTTAAATGAGGTAGAATAGCCTGGTTGAAACTTTACAAAAGATTTGGTTTGGTTGCTTTGGGAATGTAAGGAAACCTGGGTATTCGGCATTTTACAAACTGTACCTTCTCACTTCGTCAAACTGTTCTATCTTATATGAATAATAACTGTCAGCCTAAGGCTATGGGCCCAATGTTCACTGCTGCAAGCGCACCTGACGGTGCATGCATGGGTGAAAGCCGCGCTCTGCGGTCTGTGGTTGAGCTGCAGGAGAAGAGCAGGAGATAGTGACGGGGAGGCGTAGCGGGGGTGCGGCCATGAAGTCACATGGCTGGTTCGCCATCATTAGCTGAACCGCTGTCATGACGTGACCAACGCTCGGCCGCCATGCCAAAAGACAAAAATCTTGTCTTTTGGCAAAGGCGGTCACGCATCACGGCTTGTGAACGCCTGCACACACGCCGATTGGGCCCTGTACCTTGTGTGCGGCACGCACGGCGTCACACGTGCAGCCATGGCCACTGGGGTCTTAGCCTAAGGCTGCGATTATACATTCTGCGCTTGCACTCGCGTGCCAAACTCAAATTGACTAATGCCTATGAGGCCGCTCCATATGCGCGCACGACAGAGCGCGCTGGCACGACTGCGATTTGAAGAGACAAATAATGTGTCTTTTCAATGCTGCCACGTGACGTTGGCATCACGTGTACTGGTTCACGAGGGCGAACCAGCTCTGTGACACGTCCATCACGCCTCCAGATCGGCACCCCAATATTCCGGCAGCCATATTCTTAGATCGCTGGGGCTGAAGGAGTGCAGGAGGCTATGTGCGCGGTCTCTAGCAGGCGCGCAGGCTGTATAATCGACTGGTGCAAGAATGTCGAAAAGATTTTCCGCGCTAAAACATTAAAATGCTGTGACATTTATTCTTCTTTGAAAAATATCTTCTCGTTTTGTTAACCTTATCCCTATCAGAGAACAAATAATAACACATACAGATGTACCAAGCGTTATTATTATACCCGACAGTAAAAAGAACGCTAGATGGCGCTCTACTACACCCAAAAAACAGTGATGTGAAAAATATATCAATAAAAATTAATAAACAATATGTGTAAACAACAGTGAACAGTGAATATAAACAAATAAATAAATAGGCAAAAATAACTTATCACTCGACCCTGTAGAAAAGACTGTTTCAAAAGTCTAAGAGATGCACTGTTGATGGAAATCCAGGGGAGCGTCGCCGAGTGCCCCAAAAAAAGAAGAAATGTGGATAGTGTAATACTGTATACAACGTGATAGTAAATTAAGTAAAGAGCTTCCAAATTCCTACTCACAAACAAAGTAGAAAAAGGAGCATTTGTGCCAGTCTGTAACAATAGTATATCCCAGTCTGGAGGTATGGTATATGGGTCAGCAATCTCAGAGAAAAGAGAAAACAGCCATAGTGTAGATCAAAAATACAAAATTTATCAATCAAAAGCTCACAAATGGAGGCTTACAGCAATCAGAGAAGTAAAAGCATTGAACAACTGGGTCTTTCATACGTCGCAGCTCTCCTCGCGCGTTATGGTCGTATACTCTCTGATATTCTGCGTTATTACTGCCATGGAATCCTGTGGAGACTTAGGGGCCTATGCAGTAAGCATTCATTAGCCACTTATCAAGCACTTATAGCCCAAAATGCCTACTGCAAAAGCAGTGATAAGTGGGTGATAAAAGACTGAAATGCTCCAAAAAAATTGCTCATTCAGCATGTTCATAAACTCGCACAATTCTAGTAGCAGTGATTAGGCTATGAACGCCTATCACCACTCTAGAATGGTGATTTTATCACAAAATCCTCACACCAGAAAAAGTTGGCGTAAAGGTGTTGGAAACCTGCAGAGAAGCGGCGAGATGGGACTTAGAAACAAAAAAAAATTCCTGCATACAGTAGGATTGATGCCGGGAATCTCTGGAGCTGATATCTATTAATATTAGCACCAGAGACCCCTGGCATGAATCCTATGCAATAAAAATGCATTTACAGTAAACGTCATTACCATAGCGGATAGCCTCAGGGACCCTCTACTTCCCGAGATACAGTCCCCGTTATGGGGTGCCGGTATCTCCTATGCAGTTAAATGTCCGCGTGACCATGGGAATAAAATGCATAGGAGATACCGGCACCCAATAACGGGGCCTGAATCTCGGGAAGCAGGGGGTCTCTGAGGCTGAAACCAATGCGATTCAGCTCAGGAGACCCCCTGCTCATCTAAACTATTAACAAAATTAAAATTTATACACATAAATTTCGGGCAATTATTTGCACAGGGAGAGGCGGCTCTCTCAGAGCAGCTCTCTCTGCAGCAGATACAACTCGCCGGGTTAGGCCTTTTCAGAGGGTCCTTCATCAGATCTACGGCTAATCGCCCCTTTTGTGAATTTTGCTATGACAGGTAATGAAGGCTTTCTGAATACCGTGATAGCAACACTCATAAAAAGGGTGATTTAAATGGCCTGGTGATTTATTTTTTTTATGAACCTTTAGTGCATAGGCCCCTTAGTGATAGTTTGTGTTATAACGGGATATTCTACATTAACAGTAGGTAAAATAAAGCTGCCTGCATCAGCAAGTGGAAAAGGTGGGGACATTTTGGGCATAGAAAAGGTTCTGCTAAAAACACAATATGATAGACATGGGGTGCACAAACTGGGGGGCGCAAGATTTTCCAGGGGGGGTGGGCAGGGGTTGCAGAAGCCCCGTGCTCTTCCCCAAGGCATTGGCTGGAGACAATGTAAGGAGGGGGGTGTGAGCAGGGCAGAGACCAGGCAGGGGGGTGCAGGTGGAAAAGTTTGCGGACCCCTGTGATAGACCATGAAATATCTCACTTGCTTCAACTTACCTTGTTTACAAGCCAATTAAAATACATATATTTAAAAGTATAAAGAGTTAAGAGTTATTGCTCGCGCTGGCATGCTATGGTGGGATATGTTGTGATATTGTGTGTATGTATATCTTTATTTTTCTAGTGCCGTTAATGTACATAGCGCTTCACAGCAGTAGTACACATGACATAATGATATAAATATCAAATAATACAAATAACACATAATGGGAAGAAGTGCTTCAGGCATAAAAGTAACATTTAGGAAAAGGAGTCCCTGCCCTGAAGAGCTTACAATCTAGTTAACATATTCTATGTTATCAATTCCAATGATTCCTATGGAAACTTTAAAATTATGAGTTATAACGCGACATTCAGCAATATCAGTTGGTAAAATAAAGCTTGCTATTTCTGTACAGTACATATATGGTAGGTGTCTGCGTTTTATTTTTAAAAAAATCAAGCAACAATTCACGACCAACACACGTTTTGCACAACTTCAAACATAATTAATTATTCAACATATTTTTTTGCCTTTTCAGTACTGACAAATAATATCAGATATTATACGTGAAGGCAGACGGGTATCATTCCTTCAACCATAAGGAGAGAGAACACTTTTTAGGCAGAAATAAAGCATAATGAAAGCAAAAAAAAAACACACTTCAGCATAAAAAAATAATAATAATTTTACTTTGAAATGCATAAAAAGGCTTCATCACCTCATTTTTAGAAAACACAGAATCAATAAAAATTGAAAAAAATAAATCATTTGAAATAAAACCATGAATTACTATGATACCTATGTTTGTATATCTTCTGTTTTGTTGTAGACAGCTAAGGATAGTGACTGGAGACTGGTTTTTTGAAGAGCGGGCACAACGCTTCAAAGTCAACAACATAGGAAGTGATCTGGTCAGAAAGTCCATTGTCAGAAGGACACCAGGTACAGTACCTGTATATTTAAATAACCTATTTGCACAGCACTGCCAAAATCCCATTGTGGCAGATGCAGTAATGAAGTTAATGCAGCATTCCATGTTGCATTGCTTGTTCTTCTGTTATAGGATTGAACTGAACCCCATTCATTTCAGCTCCGGGAACCACCTGCTTCCAAAGATACTTGCCTCTGTAGGGGTGCCAGTATCTCTGCAGCCAGGGAACTTGTGCTTGAGGAAATGGCGTCACACGGGTCAATAGGAATCCATGATATTATTCCTTGTGGCTTCCTATAGGCCCGTGTGTCCTGGACATTTAAACTTCACAGAGATACCGGTAGCATCTACATAGTTAAGTATCTCTGGAAGCAGTGGGTACCGAGCTAAAATTAAAGGGGTTCAGCTCCGGAGAAACCCTGCTCCAAATATATAACTGGGCAGAAATTTAGCTAGTTTTGTGGGGGTGTGGTGCAGTGGCATTCTAACCCAGACTCCAACAGATGGGTCTCTCTAGAAAAAGAAGTTTGCTCCCCCGTGGAGCTGGAACATCTGATTTGGTACCCCAAAAAGGTGAGAGTAGGCGCCAAATTGCCGCTATCCTCAATGACCAACTCGCTCTCGGTTTGGGAGGTCACTAGGCTTAAATATACATTGACCCATAGGGCGTCGGGCATGACGCCACTGTGGGACAACCCACTTTTTGCCCCGGGCCAGTCCAGTGCAGAATTCACTATCTGGAAACAAAAAAACATCAAGAGATTGGTAGACCTGGAAGGTAGACGAGGCATACAAACATTCGATCTACTTAAATCTGACCAAAATATCCCCAATGCCGAGTTCTTTAAATACCTCCAGATCAGGGCATTCTACCAGAATGTCCAGCCGCATACCCCCATGACAAATTTTGAAAAGCTCTGTCGATCAGGAACATCCACAGCGGGACTCACATCGCAGATGTACGAAGAGGTGACCGGTTCTAGCGCGACTGTGACGAACAAAACAGGATATATGACTGATTGGGAGAAAGACTTAGGAGAAGAACTGGAGCTGGAGGAATGGACAAAGATTGTAACGGCGACATCCAAAAGCTCCATGTGCACGACCTTAAGGGAGAATGCATATAAGGTTATGATGCGCTGGTACCACACCCCCACAAAACTAGCTAAATTTCTGCCCAGTTACTCCCCATTGTGTCCTAGACAATGTGGACAGTAGGCAGATCTGTTACACATGCTGTTACAATTAAAGACTGGTTGAATAAGATTACAGGTAAACCCGTACCATTTGACCCATGGCTGTTCCTTCTGAACAGGCCAGACAAAGGGTTTACCAGAGGAGAGAATAAACTAATAGCTCACTTTGCTATGGCGGTTAGAGGGGAGATCGCAGCATGCTGGAAACAGAATGAAATTCCATCAATTACTAAAATTCGGAACCGAATTTAGTCAGTTTGCCAGATGGAGAAGTTGACAAGTTTGGTCAACGACACTGGTACAAATTTTCTAAAAGTCTGGCTACCATGGTTAGCCCAAACAGACATCCCGGGGGTGGAGAGGGCCACAATCTGGCACTGATAGAGGAAAATGCGTTCTCCCTTGAACGTGGACCCAGGAGAATTGAACAGGACAGAACATATCAGTTCACATTACGCCCCCAGAGAATACCTAGAGAACAGCAGACAGGGACAGGAAGGTGAATTAGGACCGATATAAGGGGAGCACACTGACTCCCCGGAGGCAGAGAGCCAGCTGGAGCACGACAGAGGCGGAGCCACAGTAGGAGAAACCCACATATCCCCATCCCCCACACACACCCCCTTCCTTCTTTTCCCCCCTATCCCGGGGACTATAGGTACGTCTGTTTGTCTGCCCGGTTTGTCTGTAATTGTAGGTCCTCACACATATTGGGGTTACATACATTGCATGCCGATCTTGTATTATGTTATCAACATATATACTGTATGTACATGATATATGAACAAAATAAAAACTTAAGTTGAAAAAAAAAAAGTAAGAAATGCAACCTGGATGGCTACTTTAATAAGTCTTTGCTCTTAAATTATAGGTTAACTAAGATATTGTTCTGACTGATCAAAAAGTAATTGTGTCACAACTGAGAAAGAAGAACAAGAGTTTTCACAGCGTCCATGGAAGTACAATTAGAATAAACAGCTATGACTAGTGAGTGACTCAGAATTCTATATAACAAAGAAAGGGCAGAAGCAATTACCAAGATCAGGGCACTGCTGTCAACATTAGCACTTTATTTGCCAAGACACTGACCTTTCATACAGTATGCATATTGCCTCTGGGGTTATCTATGTCTATATATGGCTATAGAAAAATACATTGTTTTCATTCTATGTGTTTTCATACAATCCAATAAAAATTATGAAGATGAAGCAGCAGAATTCGTGAAAAAGGCTATAAAAGAAAAGGATCCAACAACTGAAACTTCAGGAAGTGGGTCAAATGCAGAAGCCAATGAAATACGGTCAAAGGGGTATTTATTCATTTATTATGATTATTGTCTTTCTGTTTGTTCATGCTTAACTGTCATTTGCAATAATTTTCTAAGAAATCATGTTTGTTTTATTTTCCTGGTTTATTTGATTTACATTTTTCCAAAGAAACAGATTTCTCACCCATAGTTCCTACAGCATAATGAAGTGCAATTTATTGAGTTAAAGCAAGAAAATCCATGGGCTCCATATGAATGGATATTCCAGGCAAAAGGTGGCACCTTGTGTGCTCATTTGCATGTCATTTCCCATAATCCCTTGCTGCAGTGGGAGCATTGTATGCAAGGTGATAATGGTTGAAAGGCAGGGTTGCACACCTGTTTAAGACATGTGAATATGCTCACAAGTGATATTCTTTATTGGCTATATGCTAACGGTGGAGGTGTTCTGTCACCTTTTTCACCCACCATAACTTAAAAAAATAACTAAAAATAAATAAATATATATATTGGGGGGAGAGGGGGTGGGGAGAGGGAATGAGGGAGAGGGAGGGCATGAAGAGAGAGAGGGGTTGGGGGAGAGAGAGAGGGGTGGGGGAGAGGGAGAGAGAGGGGACAGGGGGGAGGGGGTGAGAGAGGGGGGGGTGGGGGAGAGGGAGAGAGAGGACACAGGAGAGAGGGGTTTAGCGGTAGAGAGAGGGGGTATATATATATATATATATATATATAAACGTCACTGGCATCTCCCTCCCCATCCCGCTCACCGAATACAGCCATCCCTTCTCTCTCTCCCCCCAACCCCTCTCTCTTTACTAACCCCCTCTCTCTCCCCTAACCCCCTCTCTCTCTTCATGCCCTCCCTCTCCCTCCATTGCCCCTCCCCCTCCCCCCCCCCTCTCTCCAATTCCCTCTCCCTCCCCCATCCCCTCCCCTTCTCTCTCCCCCAACCCCTCTCCCTTCCTTTCCCTTCCCTTCTCTCTATCCCCTCTCTCTCTCCTTCTCCCCTCTCTCTCATTCCCTTACCCTACCCCCTCTCTCTACCGCTAAACCCCTCTCTCCTGTGTCCTCTCTCTCCCTCTCCCCAACCCCTCTCTCTCTCTCCCCCAACCCCTCTCCATTCTTTTCCCATCCCCTCTCTCATTCCCTCTCCCTATCCCCTCTCTCTCATTCTCCCCTCTCTCTCATTCTCTCCCCACCCCCTTTCTCTTCCATCCCAACCCCTCTCCCATACCCTCTCTCTCTCACTCCCCAACCCCTCTTTCACTATCCCCTCCCTCATTCCCTCTCCCCATCCTTTCATTCTCTCCCTCACCCCATCCCTTCTCTCTGTTCCTCTCCCCATCCCTTCTCTCCCAATCCCTCTCCCCACCCATCCCTCTCCCACTCCCCACCCCCTCACTCTCTCCCCCACCCCCTCTCTCTCCCTCTTACCATTCACTCTCTCTTCTCATCCCCTCTATCTCCTTCTCCTTCTATCGCCTTCTCCTTCTCCCCCTCCCCTCTCTCTCCCTATCTCCTCTATCATCCCATCCCCTCTCCCCCAAGCCCCTCTCTCTCCCTCTCCCCCCAAACCCCTCTCACTCCTTCTCCCCACCCTTTCTCTCTCCCAATCCCCTCTCTCTCCCTCTCCCCACACCATCTCTCTCGCTCTTCCCATTCCCTCTCTCTTCGCATTGCCTCTATCTCCTTCTCCCCTCTTCCCATACCCTCTCTCTCCCCATCCCTATCTCCTCTCACCCATCCCACCCCTCTCCCCACCCCCCTCTCTCACCCTCTCCCCATCCCCCTCTCTCGCTCCCATCCCCTCTCTCTTATTCTCCTCACCCCTGCTTATCTCCTTATCCTATCTCCTCTCTCTCCCTCTCCCCATCACCTCTCTCCCTCTCCTCATCCCCTCTCCCAAACCCTTTCCACACACCCTCACCCCATCCACTCTCTTCTTCTCCCCACACTCTCTCTCCTGTCCTCATCTCCTCTCAACCCCTCTCTTCCTATTGCCTCTCTCTCTCCTTCTCTCCACCCCTCTCTCTCCCTCTCCAAACCCCCTCTCTCTCCTTCTCCCATCCCCTCTCTCTTCCTCTCGCCATCCCCTTTCTCTCCCGCTCCCATCTCCTCTCTCCCTCTCCCCATCCTCTCCCTCCCCATCTCTCCCCATCCTCTCCACCCCCATTTTTCTCTCCCTCTCCCTATCTCATCCCCTCTCCTCATCCCCTTTCCTTCTTTCTCTCTACCTCTCCCCATCTCGTCTCTCTCCCTCTTCCCATTTCCTCTCTCTCCCTTCTCACCCACTCTCGCTCACTCCCCCTCGCCCCTTCCTACTTTCATACTTTCTCCCTTCTTACTTTCAAATTTTCTCCCCCCTCCTCTCAAACTTTCCCCCTTCTGTCTCTCTTGCGCCCCTCTCACACTCTCTTGCCCCTCCTCTCTCCCTCTCCCAATACTCTCTCTCTCCATCTCATCCCCTCTCTCTCCCTATCTCCATCCGCCTCTCTCTCCCTCTCGCCATCCCCTTTCTCTCCCTCTCTCATCCCCTCTCTCTCCCTCTCATCCTCTCCCCATCCTCTCTCTCTATCCCTCTCCCCCTCTCCGCATCCCAATACTCTCCATCCCCTTGTTCCCTCCCTCTCCTCATCCCCTCTCTCTCTCTCTACCTCTACCCATCTCCTCTCTCCCTCTCTCCCTACACCCTCTTGCACACTCACTCTCCTCATCCTCTCACACTTTCTCCCACCCTCCTCTCAAACTTCCCCCCTCCTATCTCTCTTGCCCCTCCTCTCTCCCTCTCCCAGTCCTCTCTCTCCATCCCCTCTCACACTTTTCCCAACCCCCCTCTCTCCCCATCCCCTCTTTCCATCTTCCTTCCTTCCCATTGCCCCGCTCTCTCCCTATCTCCCTCTCCTCATCCTTTCTCTCCCCAACCTCTCTCTATCCATCTTTCCCTCTCCCCATCCCTCTCTCCCCATCTCAATCCTCTCTCCATCCCTTCTCTCTCTCTCTCCATCCCTTCTCTCTCTCCATACCCTCTCTCCATCCACTCCCTCTCCCCATCCACTCTCTCTCTCATCCCCTCTCCCTCCCTTTTCACATCCCCTCTCTCTGCCCATCCCCACTCTCTCCACATCCCCTCTCTCCCTCTCCCCTCCCTCCCTCCCTCTATCACTCTTCCCATTCCCTCTCTCACTTTCCCTATCCAAATCATTCTCCTCCCCCTCTCTATCATTCTTCCACCTCTCTCTAGTGCACTCTCCCCTGCCTTACTCTTTCCCTACCCCCTCTCTCCCCCTCTAGCTCACTCCTACACTTTTGCATCCTTACTCTCTCTCTACTCCAATATCTCCCACCTCCCTCTCTTAACCCTCTCTCACTCACTCCCTCCTCTCACTCTTCCACCCTCACACTCCCACACTGCCTTTCCTCTGTCTGCTTCTTTGTTGAGCAGGTGCGAGTCACATGACAACACCTTGTGGGCCGCAGGCAGCCCGCGGGGCAGCGTGTTCGACAGCCCTGAACTTGGGGAACACTATTACGCCCATCCTGTAAAAAAGAAGGCCTGTTAGGTAGGGGGTGAAGGAATAAGAGCACAGGGCAATCTTTCACTTTTAACATTAAAAACTGTATAATTTTATGTCGCATTTCCTAATAATTATCAACAGAATAAAAGAAAAATAGTATATTATTTTATTATTTTGGTATAATGCAGTAAAATAATCACGTAGAGCAGGCAACCTTTCAAGGAAGTAGATCCTTTTTCTTTAGTTTTTTTCTTTGACCAAAATATTTAAATCTCAGTGCAAAACCAGGAAGTGATACAGTGATAACTTTGTTCTGCTGGGCAGGAGTCTGCAACCTTTCAAGGAAGAAGAGTCATTTTATAAAAAAATGTCTTTGTCCAAAATATTCCTAGAGCCGCAACACATGCATGAATATTACACCCCCACAAACACATACATATTCTGTACACACACTAATAGGTATATACTGTACTGTATATGCATTAATACGTCAAACTTCAATCAGAATTAGGGAAACGAAAAAATATGTGGGGGAATATAATGCATCTCGCAATAATAAGTCCCTTTATTTAGTTTCTTTCATTGTTTTTCTGTGCAAAATAGTTTGTCATTAGTCATTTCCACCCTTGGGCAAAAAACACAAAATAAATCAAAATATGCTTGGTCTTGTGTATTTATTTACTCCTAAACAAAAAGGAATGGGGACGCAAAAAAAGAGGAGATAATCACTAATATTGCAAAATATATTCAATTTATAAAGACATAAAATATCATGTACAAGACTTACAATAAAATAGATCATGTAGATCAAAGTACACCAAACAGGTACAAACACAACCGGAACATCCGTGGTCTAGACAGATTCCCCTCTCTGGATCGCGGGTGACTTTTGCTAAGGGGAAATTCTAAACCGGCATCTCCGTGTGGTAGTTACTGCACTGGTGTAAGCGCTGTTGGGTGTTTTGCGTCGTCACGTAATGCCCAGCATGCAATGGCTCTCCTACGCGTTTCGTGTCACGTGGGACACTTCGTCAGGGTATAGCCACACATGATCTATATTTTGCAATTTTAGTGATTATCTCCTCTTTTTTGCGCCCCCATTCCTTTTTGTTTATATGTATGTGAGTGTTCTCTAGCCCCGCTGATCATGGTAGACGGGGAGCAGCATTGAAGAGGGATTACAAAAGGAGATTCGTGGCGGCCAGCGCGCACTTAACTTTCTATTTATTTACTCCCCCTCCGTCCTCTCTCACTCTCCCCCCTCTCACTCAATCCCCCCACACTCCCATTCCCCCCCCCCCCCCACATATATAGAAATAAATAAATGAAGAAGGGTGTGGGACAGTGCAGAGAGTCAGGACCACAGCTGGAGAGAGCCGGGCCTAGCAGCAAAAAGAAGCCTGACATCAGCGTCGGCCGGCCGGGCCCCCCCCCGCATCCACGTGACATGTGGACGGGGGGAGAAACACCAGTAGGTGCGGAAAGAGCCTGATGGGGCTCGGGAGCTGCTGGTTGCCGACCATTGTGCTAGGGGAACGCCGTGTTTTCCATCCTGTACAAAAAAAGAGTAGTTAGATGGTGGAGAGCGGATTAAGAGCAGACCAAAATATGTATCATTTGATGCTGCATTTCCTAAGAATTATCAACAGAATAGAAGAAATATCATAGTATATTTGTTTTTCTGCATTATAGCAAAATTAAAACTATCACCTAGAGGAATACAGAATACAAAAAGGAATATCTGTGAGAAAGGAGTACATCTGTTTGAAATATAAGAAACCAAATTCTTTACTATTGATATAGATTATCAGCCAGAAATGATCATGACATGTTGATACATAACATTATGATATTGTATGATATTGTATGATATTGTACATCTGACACTGATTTCTTGAGTAATAACTCAGACTTTATGGATCTCAATAACTCTGGGAGAAAGGCAACTTGTGCACATAAATCTCATTCAAATAATTATCTGAACAACTTTGCCCCCAACTATTCCAAATCACTATTTGATGTAGAGAGGGAGAGAGGGGCCAAGGGAGGGAGGAAGGTAGGGATTGAGGGGTTTAGGAAAGTAGGGAGGGGGGGATGAAGAGAGAGGTAAAGTCCTAAGTTTCATATATATACCTCCCCAAACACAACTGTACCAGGTTAAATCCCTGCTTTAACTATAACGGAGCTCCGTGGATAGGCATTGTCAAAAGGAATACCAATTTTGTTTTATATTCGCATTAATAGCCGTCATAGTTAACACAATGCCCTTTCAGATCGAAAACAGCACTTAACACTGCTTTATTTTCCGTTTGAATAAGATACAAATAATAATAAATCAGCTCTGTAGTATTGGATAATAGTGACTGTTTTTTTGTTTTTTATTTTTATTCAATTCTTAATGCCATTAGTTTTAAAACATCCTTTGATTTCTATAACAGGTTTTAACCCACCTCCCTACAGGTGTAAAGCAGCATCCATGGTGATCACGACCGCGCATGCGTCGTGATCTAATTACCATGCCTCTATGAGGCAGGCCATAGAGCGCTCGCGCGATGAGAAGCGCCACCGCTCGCGATCCATAAGCAGACAAATAAATGTTTTTCTGGCGCGTGATAGCCGGGTCACATGAGTGGTTAACCCTATGAGGGCGAACCAGCTCCATGCTGTCACGGCCACGCCTCCGACACACCTCCCCATTGCGTCTACCCCTAGGTCCCAAAGCGCTCCAGCTACAGGCGCATGGTTGTGTGTGCCCTAACCATGGGCACGGTCTAAGATCTTTGCAACACTTTCCTGTTTGGGATAATCTGTTGCAAATGTTCCCAGCCGTTCGAGCTGTCAACTATAACCATAGATAATGTTACTTTAGCAATATAAGGATACATTGTAGCTGCTGAGTTACACTGATTGAAGCAGTCATTATGTTACGCACACATTCAGGATTTTTACACATTTATAACAGGAGCACCAAATGATTGCCAGCTTAGATAAAGCATGTAGAATTATACATTGTCACATACTTTACATATAAAACGTAGTATTGCTGCTTTAACATTGGTTAATGCCTCATTAGGTCAATAACAGAACTCTGTGGATCTGGGCCTTAGAGTCAACTTCACAGCAATCATACCATTCATTAGCTTAATAGATATACCCCTTCCCGAATATTTTAAATAGAGTTTGATTATTTTCTGATACACTGTAAAAGGTGAAACAAAATGAATATTTCTTGGAATATATACTTTAAATCCTGTTTTTGTCAATAGTTAACATTCATGTAGTAGTATGTTGTTATGTATAATATTGTCAAGTCGCATGGGTTACCCCAATTCTGCACGTACTGAATAGTCTTGGTATTATGTTCTTAACATGTCCAATGGCCTTTTCCCCGCATTCAGTGCTAATATTTTTGCTTGTAGTACACTGGACAAAAAGACTGGTAAACAAACTGGAAAAGCAGAAGATGGAAGAAGCATCCGTTCAGACATTGATGCACAGAGTTTGCGCAGTACCACATCAATGCCTCGCTCGGATGGGTGAGAAAACAATACCTTTTTAGCAATTATTTTCATTTGATAGATTTCTTGTGAATGCCAACATTTCTTTGTAATGCAAGTATATACTTTACTTTGACCATCTCATGAATGGAGGGAAATGATCAATTACCAAAAACAGGGAGGAGATAGACAGTAGCTATCTTGTTACTGGGTACCGAGTGCCTGTTTGTACAGTATGCATATTGTCACTCTGCCACAGTCCCTGAGTACAATAGCTGTCTTGTCACTCACAACCAAGTCCCTGGGTATACAGTACAGTCACTTCTATAACTACATTACTTTTCTGTGTGTATGAAACAAAGGTGACATAAACCATTGACACGTCTACATTAATAACAATTCGACATAAATAAAATGGAATACACCTACCCATGATTAGATTGTAGATTTAGATTGTAAGTTATTTATGGCAGGGACTCCCCTTGTCATAGGTTACCATTTCCTCGCTGTTCTTATCCACATTGTGTGCACGTCATTTTCCCACTGCTGTATATAAAGTGTTGCATACATTGTTGGCGCTATATAATTACAATTATATATGCTTGGGAGTAATTTGGACTCCCTGCATGAATACATTGTCCCACGGATCATTACTGGGAAGGAGTAGCCGTATGATTAATACAGATGTAACCAGATATATGTTCCCTCGCTGTTGGGGAATTCCTCAGCAAACCAACCATGTAATACCCCAGCAGTGGGGATTATTTCTATGGGAGGGCCAATGGGGAAGAATGAACCCACCATAACTCTTACATCTATGGACAATGGGAAAATGCCTTCATTTAGGGTGGCTCTAGGAAAAGTATGTTTGGCTACATTTGTATGCACTGGCCTCTGATATGAGGGATCCTGGTGTATGACCAGCTACATAGATTGTAGTTGCAATAAACATTCTTGAATATCGCCTATGGGCCCAGATCTACAGAGATTCCTTAACTGCTAATAATGGGACATTATTAAAATCAATAACAGCTATTATTTTCACTGAAGTTAATTATTTTCACTGAAGTACAGTTTATTGTTAGTATTTTTAAACTTCATAGTTGCTACAATGAGCAGGATTGAAAATGCCACTCAATGCACATCTTGCCACATGTATATGCACTTGAAGCAGCTGTTCCAAGGAGCATACCGCTGTGGGAAGTGTGAGCAGGTGGTCTCTTTAGAGTCAGAGATTGCTGATCTGAAGAGGAAACTTGTAATATTGAGGGACATTGATAATCTTGTAAGGGGTTTAGTGCTCACTGAGCAGGCCCTTGCTTTGACTTGTGGTGCAGATAGGGATGCTGTTAGTGAGGAGCAGGTAGGTAGCTGGGTAACAGTTAGAAGGGGAAGCAGGGGCAATAGGGAGAGGCATGCCAGTTCTGAGCTGACCCATCTCAATAGATTTGCCATGTTGAGTGAAGATATTGGGAGAGTCAGGGCAGAAATGGCAAGTCTGGGGGAGACTGGTTCTCTTGAAGCCAGGGGGGGGGGGGGACAGGATGCTCAGATACAAAAAAAGATTATGGTGGTAGGACACTCCATTTGTAGGAAGGTAGAAGGTACATAGGGAAATCTGTTGTCATGACCGCATGAACCGAACAGTTTGTTGCCTGATGGGTGCTCGGGTTCAGGTGGATCGGGTAGACAGATTTTTGGGAGGGGCTGGGATTGATACATGTTGGCACCAATAACAAAGTTAGAGAACAAAAGGAAAAAAGCAGCGCTAAACACTAACCTAATATAAATGAGTTAATTACAAATATACAGTGATAACAAACTTAATAGTGCTAACGGAGGAAGGTAATGAGTCCAACATAGATATACTTTGGTTTTGCAGCCAGAGTCCAGGAGAGAGTTCCATGTTCCTCCAAATATGAGCAAAGAAGAAAAGATGTCCTCTTGCGCGTTGTCTCAAGTATATTCGTTTTAGTCGATTTTGAATTGCTTGTGTTGTAATTCTTTTCCTATCCAGAGTGTCGGAGGTTAATCGAGACAGGATAGGTCTCCAATACATATAGAGTTGTATTGTAAATAGAAGAGAGAAAAGATCATGGCACAATAAATTTATTACAAAAGACTAGATTAAGAACAAAATTGCACTTACAGCCAGTATCATCAAAAACAGCGTTTTTGGATAGCTTCCCAGTGTGTGGTAGTAACACTTTGCTTTGATTGTAATGTTGCTCACATATCGTAGGGTCCACGTTCCCCTTCTGCTGTGTGTCCACTGCGCCCATCACCTCTGATTTCCTTGAGGGGGGACACTGCACCTCTCCTGCTCCCCTGTACCTTGTGCACAGTCAGGGGTGCCAGGAGGAGATATTAGAGCAGCGTCTCATTCACACTCGTATTCACATACAAGTAACTTCAGGGCCTGCAGCCAATTCTTCAGCAGAGGGGAATCCTCACCATACGTCACACGTTGCAGGGAGCTACGGTGGCTCAGTAAGTCCAAAAGTTAGAGAAAGATGGAGGGTCCTAAAAAATTATTTCAGGGATCTTGGCCAAAAGCTTAAGGCAAGGACCTCCAAGGTAATATCTTCTGAAATACTACTAGTGCCATGTGCTACCGCAGGGAGACAGTCAGAGATTAGGGAGGTTAATGCATGGCTAAGAAAGTGGTGTAGAAAGGAGGGTTTGGAGTTTTTAGAGCACAGGGACTCCTTTTCTGAGCGGTGTCATCTTTATTCTAGGGATGGATTGCATCTCAATGAGAGGGATCTTCTGTGCTAGGGGGGAGAATGTTAAAAAGGTTGGAGGAGATTTTAAACTAGGATGGAGGGGGTAGAGGAATGAAACAAATATCGAACTAAATAGAATAGATGAGGAAACAAGGGGCTATGGAAGTAGAATGGGGGAAAGTGCGAGTTTGACAAGCAGCGAGACACTCATAGTAAATACAGATAATACTAGAAAACTTCTAAAGACTAAAACAAGTTGGCGCAGAAAGGAAGGAGAAGATAAGATAATAGTACAGGCTGAAAAAAAACTTAAATACATGCATCTAATGCAAGAAGCCTGACAGATAAAATGGGGGAGCTTGAATTAATAGCTACAAGGGAGCAGTATGATATCATAGGCATTACTGAAACATGGTGGGATGAAACTCGTGACTGGGCAGTTAATTTAGGGGGGGGCATTCCCTTTTTCAGAAGGATTGAGCAAATAGAAGAAGCGGTGGAGTATGTTTATGTTAAACCTGATCTAAAACCTATTATAAGGGAAGATGTTTATGAAGGGAATGGTGAAAATGTAGAGACTTTGTGGATAGAAATTAGCAGTGGAGGTAAAAGTATAAAGAAAATGTTTGTAGGGATATGTTATAAACCACCAAATATCTGTGAGATTGAGGAAGCTAAAATACTTTTGCAAATGGAGAAAGCATCAAAACTAGGTCATGTTTGCATAATGGGTGATTTTAATTATTCAGACATAGACTGGGGCGATGAGATTAGCATTACCACAAAAGAAAACAGTTTTTTGGGTGTGCTTAAAAACAATTATATGACCCAATTTATTGAGGAACCAACCAAGAGAGGGGCAATACTGGATATGGTAATATCAAACAATGTAGAAGTAAAAGCAAATATTCAAGTCCTGGAACATTTGGGTAACAGTGATCATAACATGGTCTCATTTGAAATAAATGATAAAAAAACAGATTACTTGGGTTCAACAAAGACCTTTAACTTTAGAAAGGCAGATTTTAATAAAGTGAGGACTAATCTACATGTAATACATTGGGATGGTGTTTTCGCAGGGAAAATGTAGAAGATAAATGGGCAGTCTTTAAAACATTGTTAGAAAAGCACACTTATCAGTGTATACCCTTGGGTAATAAGTATAAAAGAAATAAGTCAAAACCAATGTGGCTAAATAAACAGGTGGGGAGGAAATGGAAAAGAAGAGGCAGGGGTTTACATTCTTTAAGTCAGAAGAGAAGAGGCATCGTATCAGAATTATAAGGAATGTAACAAAAATTGCAAAAGGGCAATCAAATTAGCAAATAGGGATAATGAAAAAATGATTGCAATAGAAAGTAAGATCAACCCTAAAAAGTTCTGTAAGTACCTTAATAACAAAAAATGAGAAAAGAAAATATAGGACCCTTTCAGTGTGAGATGGGCAGGCAGATTATTGGAGATAAGGGAAAAGCAGATGTATTAAACAAATTATTTGCCTCTGTGTTTACCAGGGAAGAATCAATTTCAATTGTAGTGCCGCGGGAGAAAGCCACAACCTCCATATTAATAAACAATTGGTTAACCGAGGAAGAAGTGCATAGGCAGCTTGAAAAAATTAAAGTTAGTAAGGCACCTGGCCCGATGGTATACATCCATGAGTTCTCAAGGAGCTAAGTTCAGTAATAGCCAAACCATTACATTTAATTTTCAAAGACTCCATTTCCACAGGCTCATTACCACAAGATTGGCGTAAAGCAGATGTGGTGCCTATATTTAAAAAGGGAGCTACTATAGATCACAACCGGGGAATTACAGACCTGTAAGCCTGACTTCAATAGTGGGGAAACTACTTGAAGGTTTAATACAGGATAATATTCAGGAATACCTAATGGAAAACAAAATGATTAGTAATAGTCAGCATGGATTTATGAAGGATAGATCATGCCTAACAAATCTAATTTGTTTCTTTGAGGAGTAAGTAGGAATTTAGACCAGGGTAATGCCATTGTTGTGGTCTATTTAGATTTTGCAAAGGCTTTTGATACGGTTCCACACAAGAGATTGGTGTACAAAATAAAGCAAATTGGACTCAGTAAAAATATATGCACCTGGATTGAAAACTGGTTGAAGGGTTGTCATAAATGGAACTTTTTCAGGTTGGGCTTAGGTCGAGTACCTCAGGGATCAGTACTGAGACCCCTGCTTTTTAACTTGTTTATTAATGACCTTGGGTTGGCATCGAGAGCAAAGTCTCCATCTTTGCTGATGATACTAAATTGTGTAAGGTAGTAGAATCAGAGCAGGATGTAATTTCTCTCCAGCAGGACATGGAGAGACTGGAAACTTGAGCAGGTAAATGGCAGATGAGGTTTAATACAGATAAATGTAAGGTTATGCATTTGGGAAGCAAGAATAAACAGGCGATTTACAAATTAAATGGGGATACATTAGGGGAATCCTTGATGGAGAAGGATTTAGGAGTGCAGGTAGACAGCAGGCTTAGCAATAGTGCCCAAAGTCATGCAGTAGCTGCAAAGGCAAACAAGATCTTATCTTGCATTAAATGAGCAATGGATGGAAGGGAAGTAAACATAACTATGCCACTTTACAAAGCATTAGTAAGACCACACCTTGAATATGGAGTACAATTTTGGGCACCACTCCTTAGAAAATACATTATCGAACTAGAGAGAGTGCAGAGAAGAGCCACCAAATTAATAAAGGGATGGACATTCTAACTTATGAGGAGAGGCTAGCTAAATTAGATTTATTTACATTAGAAAAGAGGCGTCTAAGAGGGGATATGATAACTATACACAAATATATTCGGGGACAATACAAGGAGCTTTCAAAAGAACTATTCATCCCACGGGCAGTACAAAGGACTCGGGGGCATCCCTTAAGGTTACAGGAAAGGAGATTTCACCAGCAACAAAGGAAAGGGTTCTTTACAGTAATAGCAGTTAAAATGTGGAATTCATTACCCATGGGGACTGTGATGGCCGATACAATAGATTTGTTCAAAAAAAGGTAGGACCTCTTTTTAGAAAGGAAAGGTATACAGGGATATACCAAATAAATAAACATGGGTTGGATGGTTCCTTTGTTCCGCTGATTTCCGCATATCAGTCTCAAAAAGGCAAATCCGCAGTGTTGGATTTTTGATTTTACTTTCGAGAGCAATACGTAATCCATGTCCGTATTGTTATAAATCCGGACACAGATCAATCTGGGGGGGGGGAGGGGTGGGTGTGAGGGGGGTTCTTTCTCTCTCCACGGATTAATCCGGAACAGATTCTTACAAATCTGCCGAGATTGTATCCAAATGCGTAATTGAATTAATCCATATGGATTTTTTTGTTGCTCAAGCTGCAGACGGATTTCAGTGGGGTATTCCGATGTGGTCTTAAAAATCTAGGACAATCCAGGAAACAAATTTGGACTGGTTCGCCCACCACTATTAATAAGGTGTTAATTTAGGTTAATGCCTCGTTTGATTAATAGTGGGTCACTGTGGATCTGGGTTGTAGGCTTTGTCTGTGGTGGCCACGGCTGCGCGTGCGACGGCGCGCGCACTGAACACAAGGTACAGCCCTCTATGGGGCAGGCCCCAGTCAGCGTGTAGGCGCGATGTGCGCCTGCTTTTACCAAAAGACAAGATTTTTGTCCTTTGGTGCGGCGCACGAGCATTGGCCAAGTCAAGGCGGAGGTTCAGCCACAGAGGGCGAACCAGCCGCGTGATATCATGGCTGCGCCCTTGACATGACCCCACCTCCCCGTTGGATCACCTGCTCTTCACAAAAAGCGCAACCACAGACCACAGGTCACGGCTGAAACTGGTGCACGCGCCATCAGGTGCTCCGGCGCCCGCGTGCACGCAATGACTGGGGCCGTAGACTTAGAGTTAAAGTCACAGATATCATGACATTCTTTAGCTTAATACATATAGTCCTTCCCATATATTTGAAATAGAGTTTGATTATTTTCTGATATAAAAGGTGAAACCAAATTAATATTTCTTGGAATAACATAAATAATTTTTTTAATATGAATACATACTTTTATACCTGTTTTTGTCTGCAGTTAACATTCATGCAATATGTTACATTATGTTTAATATGTATAATATTATCAACCCGCATTAGGATACCAATATTCTGCAATTACTGAATAGTCTTGGAACAGTATTATGTCCTTAACATGTCCAATGGTCTTTTCCTACACTCAGTGATTATATGTTTTCTTGTAGTACACTAGACAAAAAAACTGGTAAACAAACTAGAAAAGGAGAAGATGGAAGAAGCATCCGTTCAGACATTGATGCACAGAGTCTGCGCAGTACCACATCAATGCCTCGTTCTGCTGGGTGAGAAAACAATACTTTTTTTTTTTGCAATTATTTTTCGCTTTATAGATTTCATAGGAACGCAAGCAGATATCTTACTTTGGCCATCTGATGAATGAAGAGTGGAATTATGAAATTACCAAAAACAGGGAGGAGATAGACAATAGCTGTCTAATTACTTGGCATACTGTATGCGTATTGTCAATCACCCCTGTCCCTGGGTGTACAGTATGCATATGGTCACTCCCCCATAGTCCCTGGGTGTAAAGTATGCATATTGTCACTCCCACCAGCCCCCAAACCTCTAACAATCCTATGTATGTAAAATGGTAAACCTATTCATGATTATGGAAAGAAAGATGGCGCTGGATGGACTTGTAACAATGGTAGAGTTGGTATTATACTCACTATATAGGAGGAAATGACACTTGCTGCTGGAGTATATAGCAGGGAATCTTCAATTCCCCTATGTATACAAAAAGGAAAAAAGTTATATATACTCCTGCGCATGGAATCAGTTAAGAAAGAACCCTAGTTCTTAGAGGTCAAGAGATTTCAAATGAGATCACACTCTAAATGTGTGCGATACAAATATACTTTTAATAATATCAAAAACCTAATAGTTCTGAAAATAAAATACAAAAATATGAAATTATCCCAGCTGGGTAATAAATAAACCAAATAACATTTAAACTCATAAAACTTAATCAAAAAAATGCCCTAATAGGGGCTGGTTAAAACAAACACTTGTTACTTGCAAAATGATTAAGCATACATATGTTGTATATGCATATACATGGGTAACAGTCTTAAAGATCTTCTAATGTCCACCTTAGTAAAACAGGTGCATCCACTTAGAACTACTTGTTAGAAAATCCAAAAATGATAAGTTCTTTAGTGTATATCACAGTGTTGGTGGAAACACTTTGAGTTGTGTTAAATTGGTCTAAGTGATATGGGGAATGGCAACACTGTGTGCTTCTGGTATCTATGATGTTTGCTGGCTGGGCAAGAGGAAAGAGATGTCAAATAAGTCACAGATCTCTTGAGCAGACTTTGTGCACTCTGTTTTTCAACCCTCATAAAGTGAAGATGTATTCAGGTGTGTTAGGCAAAACTGGTAAGTAGCCTTTCACCTAGAGCCTACACAGCTCTTAGCACATTAATCCCTGTCTCCACTGATAGTGCAGATATGGGTGCTTTACCTCCTCACTTTGCCGCTCCTAGCTTTAATATGCAGTTGCTGCCGGGATCCTGACGGGTACTGCGACTCACTTGCTGTCTCACTTCCCCCTCCACTGCTCGGCCAGAGTGTTTGTTGGACTGCAGTCTTCTCCGTGATGTCAGGGTGCGTCTGCAACTTCCGCATCTTGTGTGTGATGCCTGCGTCTCACGTCTCCTGCCACAGCCAATCATCCGGTGTTGGCTCCAACAAGATTTGAAAATTCCTCCTCTCACTTCTATGCATGTAGAGCTTCTCCCACTGGTTGTTGATGCTTGAAAAAATTAACCCTACGCGTTTCTCCCATCCAACCCCTGATGAAGCCCTGGGATTAATGTGCTAAGACTTGTGTAGGCTCTAGGGGAAAGGCTACTCACTAGCTTTGCCTAAACACACACCTGAATACATCTTCACTCTATGAGGGTTGAAAAACAGAGTCTGCTCAAGAGATCTACTGTATGACTTATTTGACATCTCTTTCCTCTTGCCCAGCCAGCAAACATCATAGATACCAGAAGCACACAGTGTTGCCATTCCCCATATCACTTATACCAATTTAACACAACTCAAAGTGTTTCCACCAATACTGGGATATACACTAAAGAACTTATCATTTTTGGAGTTTCTAACAAGTAGTTCTAAGTGGATGCACCTGTTATACTAGGGTGGACATAAGAAGATCTTTAATATTGTTATCCATGTATATGCAAATACAACATATGTATGCTTAATCATTTTGCAAGTTAAAAGTGTTTGTTTTAACAGGCCCCTATTAGGGCATTTTTTTGATTAAGTTTTATGAGTTTAAATGTTATTTGGTTTATTTTACACCCAGCTGGGATAATTTCATATTTTTGTATTTTATTTTCAGAACTATTAGGTTTTTGATATTATTAAAAGTATATTTGAATCATTTGAAATCTCTTGACCTCTAAGAACTAGGGTTCTTTTTTAACGGATTCCGTGCGCAGGAGTATATATAACTTTTTTCCTATTCATGATTAGATTGTCGACATAGATTGTAAATTCTTTGTGGCAGGGACTCACCTTATATTATCATTTACTTGCACTTCATTTTTCTTGTATTGTTATTATATAGACGTATATATGATTTTGAGTCATTTGTACTCCCTGCATAAATACATTGTCCCACGGATCATTAATGGGAAGGAGTAACCATATAATTAATACAGATGTCGCCAGACTTATGTTCCCCCTCTGATTGGAGAATGTTTCAGGAACCCAACCGTGTCATTCCTCAGCAGTGGGGATTATTGCTGTGGGTAGGTTAATGACTGATCTCTCCAAAGCTCTTACATCTCTGGAGAAATGGCAATGGCAAAATGCTTCATTACTGGCGACTCCAGGAAAAGTTACGTTTGTACAGTGGAAACAAAAGAAAACAGCGCACAACGCCAAATAGTGAAGCAAATTCAACAATATATTATAGAATTAAAAAGGGGGTAATATATCTGCGTACATGAAAAAAGTTGGTAAAAAGCTGTAGTGGTATCACACTGTTTTTACCACACTCGGCAGCTGTTAACTGTAGAATCGGGTGCTTGCTTCCCTCTGCTGCTGCAGCTCAGTTGATTCTGGGGCAGGACGTCAGTCTTTTCACTCCCAATATTCCCTTCATGCAGCCATTCAGCAGCTGGTACTGGGGGCTCGTTGAAATCGCTCCTGCTTCCTGGCCGAATGAAGCTGCTCCTGTACCTCGGCAGTGTATCCTCTGCACAGAGGTTAAAACGCAGCTTCTGGGGTGCCCTCAGCGTGCCACGATGCCGCTCCGTCGCGGGACGCTGTGTCATGACGTCACTGTCTACACGCAGTGTGGATTCAATAGGGAAGTTTGAACAGTCTTACAAAGTCTCTCACAAGTTGTCCCAAAACACACACAGGATGAAATAAAACAGGACAGGCCAATACATAGACAAAGGCCAATGTAAGCAGATATAGGCAATAGAATGTTACACCATCCACTATTTTCTAGAATTAACTATTCTCAGGGTAGTTAATTCTACGAACAGTTTGGATGTAACATTCTTTTGCCTTATATCTGCTTACATTGGCCTTTTGTCTTTATTGGCCGTCCTGTTTTTATTTCATCCTGTGTGCTGTTTTGGACACTTGTGAGAGACTTTGTAAGACTGTTCAAACTTCCCTATTGAATCCACCACTGCTGTGTAGACGTGACGTCATTACACAGCGTCCCGCGACGAGCGGCATCATGGCACGCTGAGGGCACCCCAGCAAGCTGCGTTTTAACCTCTGTGCAGAGGATACACCTGCCGAGTACAGGAGCAGCTTCATATCGGCCAGGAGCAGGAGCGATTTCACCGAGCCCAGTACCAGCTGCTGAACCTGGCTGCATGAGGGAAATCCCCTTGGGAGTGAAAACTGACGTCCTGCCCCAGAATCAACTGAGCTGCAGCAGCAGAGGGAAGCAAGCACCCGATTCTACAGTTAACACTGCCGAGTGGTAACCATGTGTGATACACACTACATGCCTTTTACCACACTTTTTTCATGTACGCAATATTACCCCCTTTTTAATTCTATATAGTGTTGAAATTTGGCGTTGTGCGCTGTTTTCTTTTGTTTCCATTCTCTTAGTGTGTGTGGGGTGCTGAGCCACCCCTGCGTTTACAGCTGCAGACGCCATTATCCCCAACACGGTTATGTGGCACTTATTATTTAATGTATAATTATCTCACTGTGGGAGTTGTGGTTTAATTTTTTATAAAAAAATTTTATCACTAAATTGATGGTATAGTCACTGCACTGTATATATTTATACATTTAAACTTTATAGGTAGTTAGGTAGTAGCGCACAGTTTTGTTTTTTGTTTTTACGTTTGTACAGTATACACTGGTCTCTGATATGGGGGTTTCTGGTTACATAGATTGTAGTTGCAATAAATATTTATCTTCCATTCTTTATCATTGAGTGTAGCAGAAAAATATATTGAAAGTTTATTAGCTTTGAGCATTTTAGTCTACAAAACTAACTTTAAAAAGCACAGTAGCACATGTCGCAGCATATATAATGCATACGGCTTTTAGTATGGATTTTATGTTTAGTTGTCATTTACAATATGTTTCTAAGAAATAATCTTTTATTTTATTTTCCTTTTTATACTATTGAAAATGTTAGAAAAAACATATTGTTTTCATCCGTAATTCGTACTGTAGCGCACCTTCTCCCACCCTCTGGGAGATATGGCGGCTACGGTGTATGTGCTACTTTACCTGAGGCTCACAGGAGGCATGAGCCTACGCTGCTAGGAGCCTGGGGTGTATTTGAGTAGGTAATCGGTATCGCCTCCACCTGTACGGGATCCTACTATGTGGGATAACCCCGTTACAGGAACCCCATACAATGTAACACATGCTGGTTTGTATAACAGTTTTACTGCTTGTGAAAGAATACTGAACATATATATACACAGCTCCCCACACCTGGTCATGCACGACCATGCCCTCCAGTAACCACCAACCCGGTGTCCACACACTGGCGATATAGTCCCACAAAGTCCCTCGGGCACCCAACCACCCTGGTGTCCACGAGTAGCAACTCCCACCCAAATGTGTGAGCCAGCACTGCCCCCACTAACATGTTTATAGTTGGTGCACTTGTAGTACCAGCCAGGTGCTCCGACACCCCAAACTGTAATCCCCGTAAGGGACTTTCCTGCTATGCTGCTTTGCACCTAGCACTGCGCATGCGCAATTGCAGCCAAGATGATGCTGCCCTGCAAGGGGAGCTGCCCGTAGCCTCCGGCGATCAAGTCGCCTACCACAACTACCCCACATTCTCCCCCAACCTCCCGACAGGAGCAGCTGCTGCTAGAGGTAGGGGACCAAGGGGGACCCATGCTATACTACATTACAATGAAGAGTAATTTACTAAGTTAAAACAGTACTTACTCCCTGTTGCTCAATTTAGTTTTTTACACACTCGTTTTTTATTTTTTATTTATTAGAATGAAATCTGGGAGTTTCCGGAGCTGTACGGTGCTATATTCAGATCTGGGGACCCCCCGGTTCCTGAGATACAGTACTTACTGGTGAAAGTACCTGTGTTTCAGTCCTCTACTGGGGAAACAAAATGGCAGTTTCAATTTCCTCCATCACAAAAACCAATAGGAAATCATAACGTTATCTGTTGCGGCTTCCTATTGAGCTGCGAGATGCGGGAGATTTAAATCTGGGCGTGAAACCAAGAATTGATATAGTGATAACGTTGTTCAGCTGAGGGAACCCTGTGGCTCTCATCCTGTAAATTAAAAGAGTTGTTAGATGGGAAGGGGTGTGGAGTGAATTAATAGCGGGCATCAAAAGATGGCAATGATTAATTTTTAGCATTAAAAGGTGTATAATTTGATGTTGCATTTCCAAAAAAATATCAACAGAACACATATCATAGCATATTAGATTTTCTTATTCGGTATAATGGAGTAAAACAATCCCCTAGAGGAATACAGAATACAGAAAAGTATATCTGTGACATGCAACAAAAAGAGCCTTTATTATAGTCTCAGGCTACATCTGTGTGAAATATAAAGAAACCAAATTCTGTACTATTGATACAGATGAATCAACCAGAGAAGATCATGATATGCTATACATAACATTATAAAATCTACATTGTACATCTGACACTGATTTCTTGAGTAAGAACTCAAAGTTTATGGATCTCAATAACTCTGTGAGAGAGAAAAATTGTGCACATAAATCCCATTCAAATAATTATCTGAACAACTCCGCCCCCAACTATTCCAAATCACTATTTGATGTAAAGCACTTTAATATATTGACACAAAAATAAACAACATTCAGTTGATGCTTTACAACTTTAAATTATACTGCCCATTTACGTATGACTTCTTAAAACAAAACTTTTGCAAGACCTTATTCAATAAAGGGCAATAATGCCAATTCAGCGCTATCACATGAATAGCCCCATCTAATTTATTGGTGCTATCAAATCGGCACTATCTTATTTATTCAATAAGGCCTAGATACACAGACTTCCGTTAACACAGTGCTAATAACGGGACGTTATCAAAGTAATTAACGGAAGTTATTTTACCTGATGTTAATACATATCCACTAAGTTAATCATATGAAAACTAATGCCCCATTAGTTATCTCATTAGCATAGGCTTAATGCCATGTTAACTAAGCACTGCCTTTGCTTAGCTTGAAATAACATAACTTCTGTCAAGTATCTCTTACCTAAAGGTGGCATTATTCCAACCCAGAACCTGAAATATGGGAAAGGGAGAGGGAGAGAGAGATTGACAGAGAGATTGACAGAGAGATTGACAGAGAGATTGACAGAGAGATTGACAGAGAAATTGAGATAGAGAGAGATTGAGAGATATTGAGATAGAGAGAGACATTGAGAGATATTGAGAGAGATTGTGAGACATTGAGAGATATTGAGAGAGAGATTGAGAGAGAGATTGAGAGAGATATTGAGATTGAAGGGGGGAGGAAGAAAGAGAGAGGTAATAAATTACTTAAACTCTTCCCCAAACTCACCCGTACCAAACTGAATCCCTGCATTAATTATAACGGAGTACTGTGCATATAGGGCTGCCAGGTGGCTTCTCAAAAAATACTGGACACAACGGTGAAAAATGCGGTGCGCTCGAAAAGTCAGTGGGGAGTTATGTTCTTTATAAATTATCAGACCGTTACGTCATTTTTTCTAAATTTCACTCCACGTACATGTATGCACCAATTTATACTATTTCATATTCTATTTCGTAAAAATATCTGGGAGAGGTTTAGGGATTGAGCGCCCTCCCAGCATTTTTTACAAAAATAGAATATGAAATGGAGCAAATTGGTGCATGCGTAGAGTGGAATTTAGAAAAAAGACATAACAGTCAGATAATTTATAAATAACATACCTGCAGTCATACATGGCGAGCTATACTGATCTTAATCTTTCTCTCCCTCTACTTCCAAGATTGTTGCAACCCCCCTCATCCTCTCCCCCCATCCTCTCCCCCCATCCTCCCCTCTTCATCCTCTCACATCACCACCCCTCCTCCTTCCTCATCATCATCCCCTCCTTCTCCTCCTTCCTCACCTTCACCCCCTATCCTTCTCCTTCCTCACCTTCTCCCTCCTCCTTCCTCACCTTCACCCCCCTGCTCCTTCCTCACCCCCCTCCTTCCTCACAACCTCCTCATCCTCTTTCCTCACCACCTCCTCATCCTCATTTTTCATCCTCTCCTCCTCCTGTATCTTACCTGTGGAGACAGGGACAGAGTGGAGTTCTTCTCTCTCTCCCACATACAAAGCTGGAAGGAAACTACATTTCCCAGCATGCAAATGTGGGAGCTGTGCATGCTCCTTAATGATGTTGAGCCCTTCCATTGGTTAGTCTTCTCATTTGCTTGGAGGCGGGGGAGGGGGATGACGCTGTCCATTGCCCTGGTTACCAGACGCTGCAACCTGCTTCTGAATCAGAGGTTCGGAGCAGGGACGCTGCACCCGGCCACCCTTCACACTCCTGCTGCCTACACGTCCAGAGAGGAAAATACCGGACACATATATGTCCAGTATTACCTCTCATTTTTTACTAGACAGATCGGCAAACTACCGGTCTGTCCGGTTCAAAATCAGACACCTGGCAACCCTATGTGCATAGCCATTGTCCGGAGGAACGCCTTTTCTTTCATAACATTAGCACTAATGGCCCTTTTAGTTAATGCAATGCCCTTTCTGGCCGAAAACCAGCCATTAACAACTGTTAGTGCGCTTTCAAGAGTCCACCATTAAACATAACAATCTTAGAAAGCTCAAAACCCATAGCCATATAATTATATATGTACAGTACTGTATATCTTTATTTATGGCAATGGAGTGGTACTGGGAGAGTGACTTTAAATATACAACAGTAAACAAAGAAGCCCCAATGCTCATCCAATGTGACAAATTATTTAGTTAATTTCTATGTTCTTTCAATTTTTTTACGCTCATAAGTATGGGCATTTAGTTCAATCCTTTGGCCAAAACATTTTAAGCCTGCAACCACATCAAGGAAGACTCTTTCAAGAGGTCCTACACTACCAATTGTATACTTTGTCCTTTGAATTTCTTTCACTGGCATAGAGAAAAGAGTAAACAAAACAATAATATAGCCAACAGCATAGGATGTGTGATATGTATGCAGTGCCTAAAGGGGTTACAATTTAGGAGCACTTCATGTGCTATGTGTGAACTATAGTGCTTTGAAGAGTCTTATTAGCACTTAACCTTGTTAGGTCAATAATAGACCTTTGTGGATTTGGGCCTTAGAGTCAACATCACAGCAATCATACCATTGTTTAGTTTAATAAAGCGGTGCGCAGGGGGTGCAAGATTTTTTTGGGGGGGGCGCGAGCGGTTGCAGAGGTCCCGCGCTCTTCCCCAAGGCATTTAAATTAAATGCCGGGGGACTGCGCAAGGCCTCTGCAACCTCTACTTACCGTGGTTCAGCCAGCTTCAGGACGCGTGACCATGGCAACGCGGCGTAAAATGACGCCACGGGGTCATGTGACTTCACGGTTGTCATGGTAACGTGATGTCAAATGACGCCGTGGGTCACGTGATGTCACACGAGGTAAGGGAGGGGGTGCACCAACAGAGGAGAGTAGGCGGGGGGCGCAGCAAATAAACTTTGCGCACCCCTGGTTTAATACATATACCCAATCCCATATATTTTAAATAAAGTTTTTGATTTTTTTATAATATAAAAAGGTGAAACCAAATTATTATTTGTTGGAATAACAAACAACATTTAAATATGAATACGTACTTTAGAACCTGTTTTTCTCAATAGTTAACATTCATGCAATATGTTGTTATGTATAATATTGTCAGGCAGCATTGGGATACCACAATTCTGCAAATACTGAATAGTTTTGTAACTGTTTTATGTTCTTAACATGTCCAATGGTCTTTTCCTTCACTCAGTGATTATATTTTTGCTTGTAGTACACTGGATAAAAAAACTGGTAAACAAACTGGAAAAGGAGAAGATGGAAGAAGCATCCGTTCAGACATTGATGCACAGAGTCTGCGCAGTACCACATCAATGCCTCGCTCGGATGGGTGAGAAAACTATACCTTTTTAGCAATTATTTTCGCTTTATAGATTTAGGAATGTCAACATTTCTTAGTAGATGCTTACTTTGGCCATCTGATGAATAAAAACTAAAATAAGTAATTACCAAAAACAGGGAGGAGATAGACAGTAGCCATCTTGTCATTGGGTATTTGTGTATTGTCAATCCCCTCCCCCCCCCATACCTGGGTGTACAGTATGCATTTGTCAGTCCCCATATATCATGGGTGTACTTACAGTATGCATTTTGACACTCCCCCACAGTCCCTGTGTGTATAGTAGTTGTCTTGTCACTCACAACCCAGTAAATGGGTGTACAGTGCGTCACTTCTATATGAGAAACGTATTATAATTACATTTCCTTTCTGTTCGTATGGCACAAAGGTCACATAAACCTTTGACAATTTTATGTAAACAAAATGGAATACACCTACCCATGATTAGATTGTAGACTTAGATTGAAAATTCTTCATGGCAGGGACTCCCTTTGCCTTTTGTTCTTATTTACTTGTTGCTTTTATCCACATTGTGTGTACTTCATATCCACACTATTGTAAATTAGTAGAGTGCTGCATACACTGCTGGTGCTATATAAATAAAATGATACATGATTTTGTGTAATTTGGAGTCACTGTATGAATACATTCTCCTATGCAAATTGATGGAGAAACGGGAAATGGGAACTGAAGCTCTTGCGTCAGCCTTGGAATAGTATAGTAGCAAGGTGCAATAGGGACACTAATAGTACTGCTAAGAAGGAAAAGAGATACTGTAGAGTCCCTCAGAATGCACTCTAAGCTAGTGAAATGTATAATGGTAAGTGACTTAAAATACTTTATTAGTAAATAATATAAGAAATATTATAGAATAAGTAGGAGTGAATCCACAGTATTTCATCCATAGTTCCTACATTATAATGACGTGCAACTTACTGAGTTAAGGTAACAATCCCAGTTTGCTACCCCACGCATACTTTAAAACCTGCTTTTGTCAATAGTTAACATTGATGCAATATGTTGTTATGTATGTATTGTCAGGTCGCGTTGGATACTCCCAATTCTATCATTCCTGAATAGTCTTGGGACTGTATTATGTTGTTAACATGTCCAATGGTCTTTTCCTGCATTCAGTGATTATATTTTTGCTTATAGTACACTGGACAAAAAAACTGGTAAACAAACTGGAAAAGGAGAAGATGGAAGAAGCATCCGTTCAGACATTGATGCACAGAGTCTGCGCAGTACCACATCACTGCCTCGCTCGGATGGGTCAGAAAACTATACCTTTTAAGCAATAGTTTTCGCTCTCTAAATTTCTTAGGAATGTCAACATTTCTTAGTAATGCAAGAAGATATCTTACTTTGACCATCTGATGAAGAGGAGAATTATCAATTACCAAAAACAGAGAGGAGATAGTAGCTGTCTTGCCACTCCTCTCCCCTGTCCCTGGGTGTACAGTATGGCTATTGTCACTCCCCTTCCCAGTCACTGGGTGTACAGTATGCATATTGTCACTCCCCTACCCTGTCAGTGGGTGTACAGTATGCATATTGTCATTCACTCCCCTGTCACTGTGTGTACAGTATGCATATTGTCACTCCTCTCCCCTGTCACTGTGTGTACAGTACGCATATTGTCACTCCCCTCCCCTGTCACTGTGTGTAGAGTATGCATATTGTCACTCCCCTCCCCTGCCAGTCTTGTGTACAGTATGCATATTGTCACTCCACTTCCAAGTCCCTGGGTGTACAGTATGCATATTGTCACTCCCCTTCCCAGTCCCTGGGTGTACAGTATGCATATTGTCACTCCCCTCCCCTGTCCCTGGGTGTACAGTATGCATATTGTCACTCCCCTCCCAGTCCCTGGGTGTACAGTATGCATATTGTCACTCCCCTCCCTGTCCCTGGGTGTACAGTATGCATATTGTCACTCCCCTCCCCTGTCCCTGGGTGTACAGTATGAATATTGTCACTCCCCTCCCTGTCCCTGGGTGTACAGTATGCATATTGTCACTCCCCTCCCCTGTCACTGTGTGTACAGTATGAATATTGTCACTCCCCCCTGTCCCTGAGTGAACAGTATACATATTGTCACTCCCCTTCCCTGTCCCTGGGTGTACAGTATGCATATTGACTCTCCCCTTCCCTGTCCCTTGGTTTACAGTATGCATATTGTCACTCCCCTCCCCAGTCAGTGTTGTGTACAGTATGCATATTGTCACTCCCCTCCCTGTCCCTGGGTGTACAGTATGCATATTGTCATTGCCCTCCCCTGTCCTTGGGTGTACAGTATGCATATTGTCATTCCCCTCCCCTGTCCTTGGGTGTACAGTATGCATATTGTCACTCCCCTTCCCAGTCCCTGGGTATACAGTATGCATATTGTCACTCCCCTCCCTGTCCCTAGGTGTACAGTATGCATATTGTCACTCCCTTCCACTGTCACTGTGTGTACATTATGAATATTGTCACTCCCCCCTGTCCCTGAGTGAACAGTATACATATTGTCACTCCACTTCCAAGTCCCTGGGTGTACAGTATGCATATTGACTCTCCCCTTCCCTGTCCCTTGGTTTACAGTATGCATATTGTCACTCCCCTACCCTGTCCTTGGGTGTACAGTATGCATATTGTCACTCCCCTTCCCAGTCCCTGGGTGTACAGTATGCATATTGTCACTCCCCTCCCTGTCCCTGGGTGTACAGTATGCATATTGTCATTGCCCTCCCCTGTCCTTGGGTGTACAGTATGCATATTGTCATTCCCCTCCCCTGTCCTTGGGTGTACAGTATGCATATTGTCACTCCCCTTCCCAGTCCCTGGGTATACAGTATGCATATTGTCACTCCCCTCCCTGTCCCTAGGTGTACAGTATGCATATTGTCACTCCCTTCCACTGTCACTGTGTGTACATTATGAATATTGTCACTCCCCTCCCCTGTTAGTCTTGTGTACAGTATGCATATTGTCACTCCCCTTCCCTGTCCCTGGGTGTACAGTAATGCATATTGCTCTTAACCCCTCCCCTCGTCCCTGTCGTTGTCCAGTAAGCATATTGTCCTTCCCCAATCCCCCTGTCCTTGGGTGTTACAGTATGCATATTGCAACTACCCCCTTCCCTCCCTGGGTGTACAATGCATATTGTCATCCCTTCCCCTGTCCCCTGGGTGTCCAGTATGCTATTGTCACTCCCCTCCCCTGTCCTTGGGTGTACAGTATGCATATTTCACTCCCCTCCCTGTCCACCTTGGGTGTACAGTATGCAATATTGTCATTCCCTCCCGCGTTCCTTGGGTGACAGTATGCATATTGCCACTCCCTTCCCCCCCCTGGGTGTACAGTGCATATGTCACTCCCCTTCCCAGTCCCTGCGGGTCGCCAGTATACATATTGTCCTACTCCCGTTCCTGTCCTGGTGTCAGTATGCATATTGCCATTCCCATCCCCTGTCCTTGGTGTTACAGTATGCATGTGTCCCTCCCCTTCCCAGTCCCTGGTGTTACGTAGCAATTGTCACTCCCCTTCCCAGTCCCTGGGTGTACAGTATGCACTATTGTCACCCCCCCCTATCCCTGAGAGAAACAGTATGCATATTGTCACTCCCCTCCCCTGTCCCTGGTGGTGCTACAGTATGCATATTGTCGTCACTCCACCCTTCCCTGTACACTTGTTACAGCATGCATATTGTCACCTCCCTCCCCTGTCCCTGGGTGTAACATTATGCATATTGTCACTCCCCTCCCTGTCACTGTGTGTACAGTAATGACTATTGTCACTCCACTCCCTGTCGTCTTGTTTACAGTAATGCATATATGTCACTCCCCCTTCGTCCTGGGTGTACAGTAGCATATATTCATTCCCCCCTCCCCTGTCCTTGGGTGTACAGTATGCATATGTGCACTTACACCCCTTCCCAGTCCCCTGGGTCTACAGTATACATATTGTCACTCCCGTTCCTGTCCCTGGGTGTACAGTATGCATATTTCATTCCCCTCCCCCCTGTCCTTGGGTGTACACGTATGCATATTGTCCACTCCCCTTCCCAGTCCCTGTGTGTAACAGTATGCTATTGTCACTCCCCTCCCTGTCCCTGGGTGTACAGTATGCATATTGTCACTCCTTCCACTGTCCACTGTGTCGTACAGTATGACATTGCACCACCCCTCACCTGTGTCTCTTTGTACGTATGCATATTGTCACTCCCCTTCCCTGTCCCTGGGTGTCCAGTATGCATATTGTCATTCCCCTCCCTTGTCCTTGGGTGTACAGTATGCATATTGTCATTCCCCTCCCCTGTCCTTGGGTGTACAGTATGCATATTACCACTCCCATTCCCAGTCCCTGGGGGTACAGTATGCATATTGTCACTCCCCTTCCCATTCCCTGGGTCTACAGTATACATATTGTCACTCCCGTTCCCTGTCCCTGGGTGTTACAGTATGCATATTGTCATTCCCCTCCCCCCTTCCTTGGGTGTACAGTATGCATATTGGTCACTCCCCTTCCCAGTCCCATGGTTGTACAGTATGCAATATGTCACTACCCCTTCCCAGTCCTGGGATAGGAGCATATTGTCCACTCACTCATTCCCCTCCCCTGTCCTTGGGTGCTACGTATGCTAATTGTCACTCCCCTTCCCAGTCCCTGGGTTGTACAGGATGCATATTGTCACTCCCTTAACCAAGTCCCTGGGTGTACAGTATCATATTGTCACTCACTCTCCTTCCCAGTCCCTGGGGTACAGTATGCATATTGTCACCCCCCCCCTGTCCCCTGAGTGAACAGTAATGCATATTGTCCACTCACCCCTTCCCTGTCCCTTGGTTTACAGTATGCATATGTCACTCCCCTCCCTGTCCCGGGTGTACGTATGCATATTGTCACTCCCCTCCCCTGTCACTTGTGGTACAGTATGACATATTGTCACACCACTCCCCTGTAGTCCTTGTGTAACAGTATGCATTGGGTCACTACTTCACTACCCCTTTCCCAGTCCCGGGGTGTACAGTATGCTATTGTCACTCCCCTTCCATGTCCCTGGTTGTACGTATGCATACTTGCCACTCCCCTTCCCATGTCACCTGGTGTTCCAGTATGCATATTTTTTAGGGGGGGTCATTCCCCTCCCCTGACTCCTGGGGTGTTACAGTATGCATATTGTCATCCTCCTCCCCTGTCCCTTGGAGTCTACAGTATGCTATTGTCCCTCGCCCATTCCCAGTCCAGCTGGGTGTACAGTATGATCATTGTCACCTCACCCCTCCACTGTCCTTGGGTGTACATTTGAATATTGTCACTCCCCCTCCCTGTCAGTTCTTGTGTTCAGTATGCTAATGTCACTCCCCCTTCCTGTCCCTGGGTGTCCAGTTCATTTGTCATATCCCTCCCCTTCCTTGGTGTACAGTATGCATATTGTCCATCCCTCCCTGTCATGGGTGTCAACAGTATGCATATTGCACCCCTTCCCAGCCCTGGGTTACAGTATGCCTTGCATCCCCTTCCCAGTCCTGGGTCTACAGTATACATATTGTCACTCCCCTTCCCGTCCCTGGGTGTACAGTATGCATATTGTCATTCCCCTCCCTGTCCTGGCTGTACAGTAAATTGCGCACTACCCTTCCCAATTCCTGGGTATCATTATGCAACCCCGCCCCACAGATAATTGCCACTCCCCTTCCCAGTCCCTGGGTCTACAGTACATACATATTGTCACTCCCCTTCCCAGTCCCTGGGTTTACAGTATGCATATGTCACACTCCCCCACCCTTTTAATCCCTGTCCCTGGGTGTCAGTATGCATATTGTCACTCCCTTCCACTGTCACTAGTGTGTACATTATGAATATTGTCACTCCCCTCCCCTGTTAGTCTTGTGTACAGTATGCATATTGTCACTCCCCTTCCCTGTCCCTGGGTGTCCAGTATGCATATTGTCATTCCCCTCCCCTGTCCTTGGGTTACATAGCATATTGTCATTCCCCTCCCCTTGTCCTTGAGTGTACAGTTATGCCATATTACCACTCCCATTCCCAGGTCCCTGGGTGTACAGTATGAATATTGTCACATCCCCTTCCCAGTCCCTGGGTCTACAGTATACATATCTGTCACTCCCCCGTTCCCTGTCCCCCTGGGTGTACAGTATGCATATTGTCATATTCCCCTCCCCTGTCCCTGGGCGTTTCCAAGATGCATATTGTCACTCCCCTTCACATCCCTGTTCTCCGATTCTGGTCCTCATGGGCATATGCATATGTAACCCGTCCAGCTGGGTGTACAGTATGCATATTGTCAACCCAAGCCCCTGTCCCTGAGTGAACAGTATGCATATTGTCACTCTTCCAAACACACAACACCAGAAAGACCCTTCCACAAGAAAACCGACCCCTGCTCCCTCCCCCTGTCCCTGTGGTGGTAGCATTGACGCATATTGTCACACTACCCCTTCCCGTCCCCTTGGACATTCAGTATGCATTTGTCACCCACCAACACCCACCACACCCCCCCCCCCGGTCCCTGGGTGAACAGTATGCATATTGTCACTCCCCTCCCTGTCACTGGGTGTACAGTATGCATATTGTCACTCCCCTTCCCTGTCCCTTTGTTTACAGTATGCATATTGTCACCACCCCCCCGTCCCTGGGTGTACAGTATGCATATTGTCACTCCCCTTCCCTGTCACTGTGTGTACAGTATGCATATTGTCACCCCCCCTGTCCTTGGGTGTACAGTATGCATATTGTCACTCCCCTTCCCAGTCCTTGGGTGTACAGTATGCATATTGTCACTCCCCTCCCTGTCCCTGGGTGTACAGTATGCATATTGTCACTCCCCTGTCAGTCTTGTGTACAGTATGCATATTGTCACTCCCCTCCCCTGTCCCTGGGTGTACATTATGCATATTGTCACTCCCCTCCCTGTCCCTGGGTGTACAGTATGCATATTGTTACTCCCCTCCCCTGTCAGGCTTGTGTACAGTATGCATATTGTCACTCCACTCCCCTGTCCCTTGGTTTACAGTTTTCATATTGTCACTCCCCTCCCCTGTCCCTGCGTGTACCGTATGCATATTGTCACTTCCCTCTCTGTCCTTGGGTGTACAGTATGCATATTGTCACTCCCCTTCCCTGTCCCTTGGTTTACAGTATGCATATTGTCACTCCCCTCCCCTGTCCTTGGGTGTACAGTATGCATATTGTCACCCCCCCCCCTGTCCCTGGGTGAACAGTATGCATATTGTCACACCCCTCCCTGTCCTTGGGGGTACAGTATGCATATTGTCATTCCCTCCCCAGTCCCTGGGTGTACAGTAGTTGTCTTGTCACTCATAACTCAGTCCCTGGATGTACAATACAGTCAATTCTGTATGGGAAACATATTATAATAACTGCTATAATTTCTGTTCTTATGGCACAAACAGCCGTTAGCCCTTAGCAATTCTTAGCAACCCTCTATCAATTCTATGTAAATAAAACCTACATTCATGATTAGTTTGTAGACTTAGATTGTAAATTCTTTGTGACAGGAACTCCCCATGCCTTATGTTATCATGTAATTGCGGCTCTTACCCGCATAGTGTGTAGTTTATTCTCCCTGTATTGTAATTTACTAGAGTGCTGCATACACGTTTGGCATTATATAAATAAAATTAAATATACATACATATGAATAATTTGGACTCCCTGCATGAATATTTACACACGGATTAATACAGATGTAAGCAGACGTATGTTCCCCTGCTGTTGGTGAATGCCTCAGGACCCCAACTGTGGCATTCCCCAGCAGTGCAAATTATTTCTATGGGCGGGCAAGTCTGGCAACATTTGCATACACTGCCCTCTGATATTGGGGACCCTGGTCCAAGACCAGCAACATAGATTGCAGTTGCCATAAACATTTGTCTTGCATTCTTTACCATTTTGTGCATTTCAGAATAGGTAATGTTTATTAGCTTTCAATATTTTAGTCTACAAGCCTAACTGTTAAAAGTACAATAGAAATGTCACCGAATATTTAATACAAACCGCTTTTATTCCAGACTTGTTAAGGACACATGCATAGTTGTGGGAAAATGACATCAATTGCAAATAGTGCAGTGATCAATGATCATGGTTGCGTATTAAAACAGTTAGAAAATTCCTATTGGCCGTCATTTTTAGGCGTTTCTGCAACACCATTGTTATCTGTGTATCCTCCAATTTTAGTAAACTACTGGGTAAAGCATATCCAATGAGCAGAGGTATTGCACCTTTAACAGCTACAACATGATCCCTGCATCAGAAAAAAAAAAAAAAAGATATCCATTGAGTGACATGTAGTTGTAAAAGTGTATTTGGACTAAGGTACAACTTTGTCCAAGTTACTTCATCTCCCTGTTCTTCAAACCCTTATTTACTGTAAGCTCTTTTATGTGGCTCTCATTGTAACAGTAGTAGTTTTTGTACAGTATTATGTACTGTATACTGCATCTCTGGCCCACCATTAATCAAGGATCTCCTTGCTCCAGCCCACATAGTTAACAATAAACAGACCTTTTATCTTCAGACTGAACACAGAAAAGTATTCTGGCTTTGTAGAAAGCATAAGTAGGAAAGTAGCTACTGAACACAAACAGATTGTATCCGGGGACTGATTTTTAAAGGTTCCATTTTTTCCTGCAGTTTGCATGACAAGAGATTCGGGAAGCAAATAAGAAATGGAGAAGATGGGAGAAGCATTTATTCAGACTATGATACTCAAAGTACCAGATCAATGCCTCAAACTGATAGGTGAGCATGTATGTATGTATGTATGTCTTTATTTATATAGCGCCATTAATGTACATAGTAGTAATACATGTGACAATCATATAAATAACAAATAATACAAATAACAGATCATGGGAATAAGTGCATCAGACATAAAAGTAACATTTAGGAAGAGGAGTCTCTGCTCCGAAGAGCTTACAATCTAATTGGTAGGTAGGAAGAACGTACAGAGACAGTAGGAGGGCATTCTGGTAAGTGCGTCTGCAGGGGGCCAAGCTTTATGTATCATGTGTCTAGTATTAACCATGGTGCTACTCATATAGAAATGCAGTATATCTTGATAGTTGACATGTGAACAATCTCTCTTGTAAAAAAAAAATCAGTAGAGGGCACATATTTGACTTGTGCTGGATGAGGGTAGTTTCATCAATATAAAACAGCAATATATATTACAGCATTGAGAGGAAGAAGAGGGGGAAGCTTCTTCTTTTTTTTTTTTTCCCCCCGCACCGGGGACCACACGAGTTCAGAGATACTTTCCTATTAAGTTACCGGATTTTAAATCTCCCTCCAGTTTTTAAAAAACGCTTGCCAAATCTCGGACCAATGGGAAGCCTCAATATTATTGGATGGCTATTTAATGCCACTTTTAAAACCAGAAAGAAATGCTCGTAACTTCCCCTAGTTACCAACCAGGTACTAATGTAGCTTGGAAATCTGGGGGGCCTGGAGCTTAAAGCAGCAAACACGTGAAATCTTGGATATTTTTTTTTAATAAATCAGTTCTGCAGTATTAGATAATACATACTGCATTTTTTTTATCATTCAACTCTTCGTGCCATTTTTGAGTTTTAAAGCATCCTTTGATTTATATTCCAGCTTTTCACCCACCTCCCAAACAGTGCAAGATCTTTGCAACACTTTCCTGTTTGGGATAATTTATTGCCAATATTCTCAGCATTGTCAGCTGGGATACAATAGATAATAGATAATGTTACCGTACTAATATAAGGATACATTGTAGCTGATGAGCTACACTGACTGAGGAAGCCATTATTAGGTAACACCATAAGGTTGATTTTTTTGTTGCAGTTTTGCTGTTTTGAAATGGCAAGGGTTACCTCCAGCGGATCCCCCAGTTCCAATCCTGTCAAAAAAAAATCCAGTTTATTGTAGCTATTCCAAAAATGTTTAGACTTACATTTTCATTGAGAGCTGTTCCATACCAGCAGTTTTCTATTTTGGAGATATGTAAAATATTCATTTTAGTACATTTTACAATGTAAACGTCAAACTCCGCCAAGTCGGTGACTATTGTTTTCCAGTTCTTGCCCCCTGTCAGCGCCCTGAAAAAATGATAGTGGAAAACATGTTCTGTCCATTTTTAGTTCTTTTGTGCAACCAAGAACATCACTTTACCCCTTGAACTCCTACAATATTTAGTAAGGATAATTAAGGATAAGGATGTAGTAATAACAAAAATATAATATTTTGTACTGCTTCTTTCTTTGACTTCTAAACATATTTGTTGCTTGGTTTACAGGAGGTCTAAAATGGATCTTCACAGTCTCCCCGATGCCTCCCAAGCTGTTTTTGCTCACTCTGACCAGGATAATGCTGACATGATTAGTCAAACCAGCTTTAAAGTCGACTCATGTTCTGAATCCAAACGCAGCTCCCCTGTTTCCACAAGGTAATAATACACCCTTGTTTTAGAATTTTTTATGCAATCTGTCCACGGATTGCCAAAAATCTGTCCAGATTGGAGTCAATGGCGAATTCGAAACGGATTTCGGGAACCGAATTTTGACAGTTTCGCACATCTCTAGATCTTAGTACCCCATACATACATTGTTTATTTGAATAAACCTGATTTTTTCTAATATTTTCTTATGGTTCCACTCTCAATTTAGAAAGTTTTCACAATGCAAGATTGATACACACACTAAAACAAGTTACTGTACATACAGTAGGTCTAGATTCAATAAAAGTTGCAATATCTGCGTTAAAATATGGCGTTATTAAGAAATAGAACTGAGGCAATTTTTTTTTACAATTACTGCCATATTCATTAGGAATTATTTATTCCTAAATGGGAAGTGATATTCATCTCATTTCCATGCAAGAAAATTGCATGAACTCGGTATTAAACAGCTCTAGCAATACAAATAAACAATAACTCAAAAATCAGCATAATGCAATTGTGGAGGGATGGGAGATATTCCACTTGTCTCCCATTAGGTTTATAGAATAGTATTTCTAACAAATCCCTATGAAAGAAAACGATTTAACTTCTTTGATACCTAATTATGCCAATGCATTGCAAAGGAATGAATTCAAGTTCCAAATAGGTTAACATACACTATAAATATCCTACAAATAAAACACAAAAGGCATAACATCTATATGTGCAAGTATTAAGCTTTTTGTAGCCAAATGGGCAGCTACAGTAGTCATTGGTTGACCTTTACTAGGTGTCCGCTTGGGGTACATAGAGATTAATACATGCATATTAATGTTCTACAATGGTAATATTATTTTTTATCACCTCTTCCAGGTTGTTTAGTTTTATCCCGCCTATGTATATAAGGGTCATTATATATACGGGTGTGTGTGTGTGTATATATATAGCAAATAAAAAGATCACTTGTGAGCACATTTACATGTCTTATACAGGTCAGCAACCCTGCCTTTCACCATTATCACCTAGGATTCTGGAAAATGACATGCAAATGAGCACACCGTGTCACCTTTTGCCTGGAATCCATTTTTACATGGAACCCTTATAAGCTAATGCTCGCTGATATATCAGCTATATGTACATGAGATATGGTGCCTGGCATTCTGCAAACACATAATACATTTTTAAATAGTTCTGCAGTTCTCAAAAGGTAGATAAACTGTTGATCTAGCCAGCTTCACAGGTCAATTGCCCAAAGTAAGGGAGGTGAGAAAAATGGGAGATTACCCAGAATCCCTGGCTGCAGTTGAAGCACTCTTTGCTAAGCGATAACTTAGGCTGTGTCCCCGCTAGCGCTGAGCGGGCGGCGCTTGCGGCGG